>PVHP010018661.1:0-16608 GCA_004024765.1 Zapus hudsonius
TCTTCTTCTTCTTCTTCTTCTTCTTCTTCTTCTTCTTCTTCTTCTTCTTCTTCTTCTTCTTCTTCTTTGAGAAAGTGTCTCACTATGTAGAAATGTCTTCCACACTAGTGTTAAACTCAGGGACTCAAATGATCCTCCTTCCTCAGAATCCTAGTAGCTGAGATTACAGGCACATTTCACTGTACCCAGAGGATTACATTTCAGTGCACAAATTTTAGCCTTCTATTTTGAAATTCCCTGAGTCACTTTGCCTGCCTTCTGGGGCTGCTCTTTCAACTCTCCTTAGTGATGTGATCTTGGAAATCTCTAGGGATTTATACCTACTGCCAATTCCAACTACTGAATGGGTTACTTATCTTAAATTCCACTCCAATCTTCGGTGGTGGTGGTGGTGGTGGTCGTGGTTGTTATTGTTGTTGTTGTGTGTGTATGCCAGAGGATAACATAGAGTGTCATCCTCAGATATATTGTCCCCCTCTTTTTGAGACAGAGTCTCTCATGGGCTTGATTTTACCAACCAGGCTAGACTGGTGCACACCATGAATCCTAGCATTCACACTGAGCCTGGAGATCAAACTTTGGTCCTTGTGCTTATAAGGCTGGCACGTTACTTGCTAAGTTATCTCCCTAGCCACCGGTATTCTGAAATAAACAAAAATATAATCTTCTAAGCAATATTATTGGGCACCTCAAGTTCAGCAGTAGTAAATTTTACACCAGTTTTTCTCAAATTTTAGCAGAGTCACCTGTGGGGCTTGTGAAAATCCTAAGTGCTCATCCATGTCTGTGTTCTGATTCAGTGCATTTGAGCAGAGGATGGGAGGCAAGGATTTACATGCCACAAGAATACCCTTTGAGAACCACTAGAATCCCTGTGCGAATGAATTTCCCTTCCTCTCTTCTCCCTCACTTCTCTCCTTGACTCTCTAATTTGGTATACTCTATTTTCCTTACTACCCAATGATATGGCTCTACCTTCACATACCTAGTGTCAAGGTACGTGTCCTAGTGCTAAGTCTAATGGAAACTTCTGCACATCAGAAGCTTACCAAGTTCAGCTAGGGAGAGAGCTCAGTATGTACAGTTGTTGCCTTGCAAGCATGAGGACCCGAGTTTGATCTCCAGCACCCAGGTACAAATGTCAGGTGTGTTGGCATGCACCTGTAATTCCAGAGCTGTTGAGGTGGAGAAAGACATTTCCCTGGGTCTTGATGACCAGATGGTCTAACCTAATAGGAAAGCTTCAGGCCAATGAGAGATCCTGTCTCCAAAAGAGATAGACAGGATAGCATAGGGACCATACCTAAGGTTGTCCTCTGACCTCCACACTCAACTGTCCATGTGTCTTGCACACATACATGCACCTTTACACCTATGAGCACACACAGAGACAGTATGCATATCACACACAATGCACATACATTCAAAAGCAGAAAACCTTAGCAAGCTTCAGATACTTGGATATGATTGGCCATCACTACTTTAACCCCCTTCTTTGAGTTTTAAGTCACAAGAACTTTCTAGATGTTTCTTGTCCCTGAAACCTATGCCTTGACATTGCATTCTTGACCTGGATGACCTCCACATGCTCATCTTTCTAGAATAATTCCTCGTGTCATCTCCACAATGAAGCATAGTCTTTTCTCATCTCCAAAACATGAATTACCCCCCTTTTGCCATTTGATTCGATTGATGTTTATATTAGCCCCTCTGCAACACCTGAAATGATGCACATTTCCCCGGGGTTCCAAGCTCACTGCTCCTATCTCTCAAGTGTTGCAGCAGTAGGACTGGGGACTTTGTAGCTCCTCTTGCTCTGTGGGTCTGTGGGATGCAACAACAGAGCCTGCCTGAGAGGTGGATGAGAAGTGCAAAAGCCAAGTCTCTGGGTTGGGACATATGTCACGGCTGGATGGTCACTTGACAAAATGCTGGCTGCTCATAAGGGAAAACTCTGCCGATGCATCTGCCAGTGGGAGCAACGGCTGGCTTTGTCTTAGGTGCCAGGAGTCTGAGGATGAACGCTCGGCTCCCACTCAGCTTCCACACAATGTCACAGTTGCCCTTTGCTGGAAATATATTTATTTCATTTTGCATGGCTTTAACAGGGTTTGGCCTTTCTTTCCTTTCTCATTAAGCCCTCTGTCACCTTCTCCCTTGGATCTCTATCTTCCACCCCACCCACAGAAAGGGAGGATCATTGTCTTTATAGTAAATGTTTCATCTTTTACAGGAGTCCTCCAGGCCTACATCTTTGGAAACTAAGTCAGGAAGAAGACAGATTCCTTTTTATTTTTCTCCTTTGCTTTCAGTCAATTACCTTGCTTTCATGGGTCC
Organism: Zapus hudsonius; assembly: GCA_004024765.1. Lineage (NCBI taxonomy): Eukaryota > Metazoa > Chordata > Mammalia > Rodentia > Dipodidae > Zapus > Zapus hudsonius. The sequence continues at coordinate 2,338 of PVHP010018661.1, forward strand.
TATCGAGAGTGTGCAGCAGGTGCTTTTCTGCAGGGCGACACAGAGGTGGGAAGCTGGGAAAAATAATGATTATGTCAAAGTGCAGCCTGGGATCCAAATCATGAGGCTTCAGGAAGACTTGACTGTAACCTCTCTGTGGCCAGGAACTATGTGCTGCTCCTCTGTGTCACTTCCCTTACCATCCCCTCCCATGCTGTTGTGTTTCCTAGGGAATCAGGAAATCTTTTATACCAAATGACAGCATGTTGCTACCACTAGAAGCCCTCTGAAACAGTCCACATCGGAGCCCTTGGTCAGCAGGTCTAAAATGAGCCCCTTGAACCATCCTCTTCTCCAGGTTCCAGTTCTGAAGTCCTACTTCTCCATGTAATTTGGGGTCAGTAGCAGCAGCAGCAGGCGGAGGATGCCAGCCACAGCCACACATGTGCAAGGCAAGTTTCTCTCCATCTGTTGCCTCCCTGGGGAATATCAAACGCTAAAGTGACTTTCTAAAGGGAGGCTGAACATCTGCTCTCATCGCCATCCTTGCAGAGGAGCAGGGAGACAGCAAGCATACAGCCAAACCCCGTGCTTTCCCCTGCAGCTTCAGTTTCTTTGGGGCACGTTTTTGAATGGCAGGGATGACTCACTTGGCCACTGGGAGCCTTCTCCACCCTGCTGCTTCTCTAGCCCGGATCCAGCTTGTTTTCTGGACCCAGGAGCCAGAGAAAGGAGACTATTTCTATCTCAGGCATCTGTGTTCTGATCAAGCTGGTGTTTGAAGCCAATCGAAGTGTGAGGAAACAGTACTTCATTTTTCTTCAAACCTGTGTCATCGTCACACAGCCAGGAGAGAGAAGCTGAAAGGCCTGGATCAGAGGACAAAGGGTTTTGAGATACAGAGAGCTTCACTAGCTGGGAGTCAGTCCTAGGGTCAATCTGCAGTGTTAGAAGGAGGAAATCTTTGAAAAAAAAATCTGGCAAATTCCACATGTTTTGCTCTCTAAAATGAAATGATGACTAAATAGAGTCACTTTTAATTCCTCCAGTCCTGCAAGTATAACTCCTGGAGTTACCTCAAGATGTCCCTTCTTAATAGGTAACAATTCAACTTTTATATTAATAATACTTGTTTTTCTTAAAATATAACTTCATTCTTCTCAAAAATGAGAATTTAATTTAATTCTAATTCTGTTGGATTGAGGTGTTGCTTGGCCACCTTTAAGATCAGAATCTATCCCAAGAAATTCTGTGCTTCAATCAAGGCTGAAATCTGAGATTCAGCAAGGCCACCTCGTGCTAAAATGTTATACAATCCATCAGAGTTGTATTAATAACTTTCCAGACATAATCTACTGATATTACTCCAATCTGTACAGTTTGCTCTCTTCTTTTTTTGTGAGCACGTGTATATATGTGTGTATGGTTGTATGGTATTTATAGGTACCATGTGCCATGGAGTGCATGTAGAGGTCAGAGGTCAACTTCAGGATGTCAGTCTTAGCTTTTCACCTTTTTGGAGACATTGAGACTTTGCCTTTCTTATTGTTTTGTTGCTGAAATTGCCAGAGTAAGTGGCCCAAACTTTGGGAATCACTTCCCATTGCCATATGCACATTGGAATTATAGGCACATGTGTGTTTGTATCCAGCTTTTCACAGGTTCTGGGGATCTTTTAGTATTCAGACGTGAAGGGTAAATGTTTATAACCACTGAGCCATCACTCCAATCTCCTTTTTATTTACGTTTTTGCATGTTTATGTGTATGTGGTGTGTGTGTGCATCTGTGTGCATGCATGTGGGCACATGTATGTATGTGGGTGTGCATGCATGCACGTGTGTGTCTGTGTGTGTGCACGCACGTGCACACACATGTGGAGGCCAGAGGTCAATGTCACAGGATTTTTCTCAGTCACTCTCCATCTTATTCTTTGACATAGGGCCTCTCACTGAGCCTGGAACTGACTGATTCAGCTAGACTAGCTACTCATTCATTAAGCCCCAAAGATTCTGTCTTCTCCACCTCAACCATGGGATTACAGGCACCTGCCATCTCACCCAGCATTTATATGGGTTGTAATGACCTATACTTAGGTCCTCGCTCTTGTGAAGCAAGGGAATTCCCACTGAGTCATCTATCCAGAACTAATTTTCTCTGGCGTTAATTGTGTATTTTGTTTTCAGTACAAATAAATACATTGATATTTGAAATTAGATTCAATAAGATTAGAATGTGGAGTTAAATATATTATCTCTCCATGAGTTAATTAATATTGATATTAAGATATCTTAACTTTGTATGGCCATTTACAGTTATTTCATTGCTTTCAAGTCATCTCATTTGATTGTCAAAATGATTCCCCAAAGTCAATGTGCTGCTATTTGTTATGAAGTTGAAGAGTTCTTTCTTGCATGATTTATGAGGAATATTATTAATGAAGTAGCTTGGTCTCTGTTTCCAGTCCGATGTCAATCCACCCAGTCCAACCAGCAGGAGGTCCAGAGTCAAGGACAAAGAACATGGAAGGCACCTGTTAAAGATGAACACCGAAGCTGGAGCTCACAGATTCAACTGGACAAGCTACCCAGAAAGCCCCAGAGATATTTCTGTTTCCACCTCCTTAGCACTGAGAGTTAGGCAGGCTTCATTAGGTTCAGCTCCATTAGGTTTATATGGAGGCTCAGGATCTAGACTCACGTCCTCATGCTTAGGTGGCAAACACTTTACTCGCTGAACCATCGCCCCAGCTCCCTCTAGTCTTTTGATATTGTGACACAGTACTGTCATCTATAAACTTCACACTCAAGAATGGCACAATTAAGTTATTTTTAATGTTTTTATTGGTTTAAAATTATATATATTAACACAACAATATGCTCAGTATCATAGTTTCTTAGATAAAGCCATTGAATCCATGGTGACATTTCCTCTTATGCATTAGTTATTCTTCCCCCTCCCCATGACTTTTACATTCTTTCTGCCCCCTCTTCTGCAAATTTCCCTGAGTCATAGTGGGTGAGTTTATATTTTGCATAGTTATTAGTTTTTTTTAATTTAATATTTATTGTCCATAATGAATCCCAGCGAGCTCTGGAATAGTTATTAGGTTTTTAAGAGTCTGTAGATTTGTATTTTGGACAATTTTGGGCACCGTTGGTGCCTCTCTCTATCGTCCTTCCCCAGGTTATCTGCCTTGCTGTGGGAATAGCTCTTTTGCTCACCATCTCACTTCCTTAGAGGTTGTGTTAGGGGTCTAAGTGGTGAGTTTGAGGTGAATGGTCTCCTGCTTGGGTGTCCCCCATCAAGTCATGTCCCTTTGGTGGACTTCGGTTGTCCCCTTTCTGAAAAATGCAAATAGAGTCTCCAGCGAAGAGTGAGATTGATCAATTGAGACAGATATTGTTAGGTTGGTGAGCGTTTGGAGGGTGTAGCCTTTCTGAGGGCCTATGGTTAGTGAGGATCCAGAGACACCTTGAATGGGGACCAAGAACCCCATCTCCGTGGGCAATTAAGTTATTATTTTTTTATTTTTTTTATTTATTTTTTTTAATTTAATATTTATTGTCCATAATGAGTTACATTATTTAGTGGGCAAACCATGCGTTGTTATCCCGACTTCCCCAATTCCCCCCCTCCCCATCCCTGATCAGTTGTATATCCTCCTTCGTGGGCTGTCTGTATTAGTCCTTGTGGCAAGGGATCCTGTATATCTTAGTACTCAACCCGGTCTTCCTGGCCCAAGTAAGTTATTTTTAAAAGGTGGTTTCCCCACCCTCCTGAGGAGGCTGAGTCTCGCTGTACCTGCAACTCACTCTATAGCCAGGCTAGCCTTGAATTCAAAGCAATCCTCCTACCTCAACCTCCCTAGGCTGAGACTAAAGGTGTGAGCCACCATATCCAATTTGCATTATTAAAAAGGTAACAAAATATATCGCAGAATGTCTTACATGAGTTTATCATTTTGCGTTGGGCCATATTCATAGCTATTCTCAGCTGCACACAATGATCTGTAGCCTGTGAACCAGCTAGGGCAGCAGAAGGCCCGAGTTTGCACAAGGTGGGAAGATTGAGATGACTTTGTTTGTGAAGACCTTCCTCTACTGAGAATGTGGTTAGAACCCAAGGCACTCTGCTGCAGGAAGAGTCAGCGTAGAGACCCCTGAGCATGCTGTTATCCTTGTGGATCAACGGGCCAACTCAACCTGAAGCTCTAGACAGCAAGGAATCCTCACAGGCAAAAACCAGGATGAAGAAAGGTGGCAGTGCCTGAGGAGATGGCTCAGCAGGTAAGAACACTTGCTGCACAATGAATGAGGGCCCTAGTTTAATTCCCAGAACCCACATAAAAACCCAGGTATGGCTGTGTTCACCTCTAATTCCATAGCTGAGGGTGGTGGAGAAATGCCAATAGGTTGGATTTTCTGGTTAGCCAGTCAGACCTTAATATGGAGAGCTCCCTTCAGTGAAAACTCTGTTTTTCCTTTTCTTTTCTCTCCTTTCTTTCTTTCTTTCTTTCTCTCTTTCTATTTATTTATTTATTTATTTATTTTTTTGGTTGAGATAGGGTCTCGCTCTAGCCCATGCTTACCTGGAATTCACTATGTAGTCTCAGGCTAGCCTCCAACTCACAATGATCCTCCAACCTTGGCCTTCTGAGTTCTGGGATTAAAGGTGTGCACCACCACACCCAGTGACAAACTCCAATTTAGGGATGTACAGCAGAAGAGTGATAAAGAAGGGCCCCTGATATCTTCCCCTGGTCTCAGCAGTGTGCACAAAGGGTACACCCATCTGCACACAGTTATGCATACTATACACACCATGAGATTTTTTTTCTTTATTTGCAAGGGTGGAGATAGTCAGAGAGAGAGAGAGAGAGAGAGAGAGAGAGAGAGAGAGAGAGAGAGAGAGAGAAGGAAAAAGTGGAGGAGGAAGAGGAAAGGAATAGCAGGAGAGCGAGAGAGTGTGTGTCTGGCTTTAAATGGCACTGGGGAATCCAACCCAGGCCACCAGGCTTTGCAAGCAAGCACCTTAGTCATTGAGCCATCACTCCAGCCCAAAAATGAGATTAAAAAATGTTACATTATAGCATAAGGTACATTGCTGGCTCAATGTGCAAATGAAGATTAACACCCTACCAACACTGGGATGAATGCTTGACCAAGGCAAGACAGTGGCTGGGGAAGCCTTCAAGAGAAGGGTGGTGTATGTGCAGACAAATCAGAAACAAGTAGCACAAAGAACAGGAGTTGGAAAGGAGTTGTAAAACCACTAAATATGGATGGTTTTGCATGGTTCAACCTACTAAGAAGTTTTTAGGCAGATAAAGGTACAATCAGAGCCACTGTGGCTTTTTCAATCTTTCTGCCTCCTCTTCCACAAAATTCCCTGAGCCATGGTCTACTGTAGTGTTTTTCTCTTAGTAGCTTCTGGAATTACGCTTTGGAATATATTGAGTATTCTCAATGTGTGTATCCATCATCCTAGCCCAGGTGGATGGGCTTGGGCTCACTGAGGGAGGAGCACTCTTGCTCATCTCTCCACTTCTTTTGTGGTTTCATCTGAGCCCATGCTGTGGGTGGTTTATCTCTTGCCAGGGAGTCAGCTATCATTTCTGGTCTTGTGGGTAGAATTAGAATGTCCTCAGTTCTATCTGCCTTCTGAAAAATAAATACAGATTCTTGAATGGGGAGTGAGATCAGCATAGGTTAAATGGGAGAAGCATTTTTAGGTAGATTGTCTGGCCAATGAGTCCCAGGGATTTTACTGTCTCAGCAACTGGGATTACAAGTGCATGCCAGTATTCCTAACATTTTATGTGGGTTTCTAGGAAAGAACTCAGGTTATCATGCTTATATAGGAAGCACTTTACTGATAGCTATTTCCTCAGCCCATAAGCATACATTTTCTAGAATATATCCCTGCCTATAAGTGAATCAATTATGTAAGCCACATTTTCTTTATCCATTCTTGTGTTGATGGACATAGTTTGATTCTACACCTTGGCTTTCATGAGTAATGCTGAAATAATTCTTGAAGTACAGATGTTTCCAACATTATATTCTTCAGGTAATAAAACCAAGGACTGGGGTTGCTACAGCATACTGTAGCTTAATTATGAAAATGCTTGAACTCATCTTAAACAGAGAGGCATGTTGTATGGTATCTCCATGTTTGCAAATGTATTTATTGCACACAAAAGTGATGAATATTGCTGTGTAAAGCTGTATCAAATTCAATAAATATCAACCATGTGAAATTAATAACAAATATATGTTATATCCACTTTCATATACATCATCTCTACAATTTTTCATGGTCAAAATGGCTCCCTAGGGTTGTAGAGATCAGCACTCGTATTTTATGGGAAAGTAGGTGTTGCGGTCAGCTTTCTAGTTGCTTTGCAGAAAGAACCCAAACAAAAGTGGCTTGTGGAGGAATGGGTTTATTTGGCTTATGGACTCAAGGGGAGACTCCATCCTGGCAAGGAAAATGATGGCATGAGCAGAGGGCTGGATATCACCTCTGCCACAGCACTGCAAACAGTGGCTGGAAGGTGTGCCAAATACTGGCAAGGGGGAGCTGGCTTATAACCCCCATAAGCCCGCCACAACAACACAGCTCTAGTGAGGTTCTAATTCCTGAATTGCCATCAGCTGAGGATCTATCATTGAGAACACATTCATTTGTTTGTGGGGGACACCTGGATCAAACCATGACAGTAGGCTTATGTACTTTGTCCAATACGAAGAAATACTTTTTTCCTACATATTTTCTAGTTATTCTATGGCCCTAGAAAATGTATAAGAGGATTCCACTGTAGAATGATTTTTTTCTTCTCTTATTTAGAGTAATCTATAAGCATGTAGTAAAAAATTGCACAGCTGATAGTTACTATCTTAACTTGTTATGTTGGTCACCTTTTTGTCACTGAGCAATATAAGCTGAGAAAGGAGGATTCATTTTGGCTCACAGTTTGAGGTTTCAACACAAGGTAAACTGAGTCTGTATTGCTGGATCTGTAATGAGGCAGCACGTCATAGGAGAAGGGCATAGTGAAACAAGGCTGTTGAATTCATGGGCACCAGAAGCATAATGAGGAAGTATGGACACTGACAGGCTTTCTTTGTTTTCCTTTCTTTTCCCATTGGGATAGTGGGTGGTGCAGCCCTCATTCAAGGTGGACACTTTTTTCTTAGTTAATCTGACCTAGACGCATCCTCACAGACACACCCAGAACTGTACTTTATTAATTTCCTAGATAGGCACCTCCCAATTCAAAAGTTAATAATTAAGGTTAACTGTTATATTATTTAACAATAGTTGAAAGAAAATATTTGGGACTAGGGAGATTGCTCAGTGGGTAATGCTGTTCTTGTAAGCATGAAGACCTGAGTTCCATTCCTAATACCTACAAGAAAGGTTAGGTGTGACAGCATGCAGGCATGATCCCAGCACTGGGGAAAACAGAGGCACAAGGCTATCTGGACCTTACTTGCCTAATTAGTGAGTTCCAAGCCAGGGGATTCCCAGTCTCAAAAAGCAGTACATGGAATTTCTGAGAACACTTCCCTTGGCTGTGCTCTGGTCACCTACACACACACACACACACACACACACACACACACACACACACACACAAACACACACACACTCACAACATATCTCTGCGTGCAAAGAAGAGAAATATTTCCAATGTCTCCCCTTATGTTGAATGTTTTAAGATGTTCTTCTGTTGCCTTTCAGTGTGTTTTGGTAGAGGACCTAAAAGAATATGCTCTAAGCCTTAAGCAAATGAAACTTAACTCAAGACCTCAAGGCTATGGGTTAAGTAGTAAGAGATCATTAATAAGTGTTAAATTATCAGTAATACTGCAACCTCGTTAAGACATTCAAGGCTCTTTTGAGTGAGATTCACAATAAAACTTAATTCATTATGAGCTTGAAATAAGAATCTTAACTTCATGCATCTGATATGTAACATCTTGTTTGCTTTTGATATCTTTATTCTTAGATTGTTTATTTACAACTAAATGAACCTACTCCTCTAGCAGTTTTGTAAAAAAAATACTGCTATATTTATCAAATTATATCTGTGGAATATCTCCAAGATTTGTAGTTATTTCATCTTAAAAATAAACCAAAATAATAGCACATTTCATGCAACTGCCTTGATAGTTTGTAACTACAGGCAGCAAGGGCTGGCAGAAGACACTGTTGAGAGGTGTAGCTTTCACCCTATTCAGGGGGAGTCCTTCTACCAGCAGGGTGTCCAACACTATAGAAGTAAAACTCATGGTGCTAGGGAGTTAACTCCATAAGTTAGAGCTCTTGGTCAGATAGCAGAAGGACTGGAGTTAGATCCCCGCACCTATCTAAAAAGCCAGCAAGGGCTGCACACACCTGTAACCCAGGTGCTGGGGAATAGGAGACAGAAGTCAGTGGAGCTTCCTGGCCAGCCAGTCTAACAAAAAAGAAAACAAACAAACAACAACAAACAAACAAAAAAAAAAACAACAGAGAGTTCCAGGCTCCCTAGGAGACTCAGGAAATAAGGGAGAAGAGTGATAACCGAGGAAACCCAATGTCTCCTTCTATCCACCACAGGCATGCATACTGAGAATGTTCATCTTCACACACATGTGCATGTACCCACACGCACACCCCATACATAGAGAAAACGTTTCTAAAAATTAACAAACATATCTTATACCTGGAAAAACAGGCCCGGATAAATAACTCCAGGACACTTGTAACAAGTTTTTCTTGTGTTTTATCCACCTGCATTTCTATGTAAAGTTATTTTTTCAAACAAAATGACTAATAACTATGGATCATTAAAACATCAAGGCAGTAACTGAAGAGTTCATTTAGCCTGCTGCTCATTCCTCATCTGAAAGAGATTAGTCTGTTTTCCTTTTGATACTGCAATGAATTGAAATGCAGGTTTTATGTCAAAAAGAGACAGTTTGAATTCAAGATAAATCATCAAAACAGCTCAAATCTTGAGAGATAAAAGACTGTTCTTTCAAAATTTCATTAGTGCCCTTCTGTTTCCAACCTCCCTGCTGTCCAACAACAAAATTGTTCAGAAATTCCCGACATGTAAAATATATATATATATAATGAGCCACATTATTTTTTCCTAAAGAGAACATGATCAAAATGCTTTCAAAGGGTCTTTAAACACAAGCAAGACAGATTCTGACACCATGGGCAGCTTCATAGCGAGGGTCTGAAGATGGGTTTGCTAGAGAACTTTCAGTAAGTCACACAAACTTCTGCCCAAGTCACCTCTCAGAGGTTTCATTTCAGGATGTGGCACTGAGGACAAGGTGCTAAATTCTAGACCCATTCTCCCACTCTTTTCCTTGGAGCTCAACTCAGTAACTTTTTTTTTTAATGAAGTGATGTATCAAGTAGCGCACACACGTATGACCCCCTATCAATCCAGTTCAAGTCCGTTTGCCACACTTCCTGTATAATATACCATTGTCTATGTAGAGCAGAGTCAGCCACAAGAGACACTTTTATGGGGGAAGGTACATAACTATATTCCCAGTTATGGAATGTCTATCCTGTGTGATGAATGTGCCAATAACTTCCAAACGTGATGCTTTGGTTTATTCTCTCATATCGCTGTATGCCTTTTCTATGAACACATACACCTCACTGTCATATCTCTAAATTTTACAGAACTAGCTCTTTGAAGCTATATACTCAGATGGAGTAGAGATGTAGCTTCTGTGAGGCCCTTGACCTATTTTCTTTTTTCCTACACTTGGTATTCTCAAAGCAGCAACTAGGAAACATGACGTAGCATCACAGGTTTGACAGGATGTGTTCATTCCCTTTCCAGACAAAGAACAGATTTGCTCAAGGTTTCCTGTGACGGTGACAGATTTCCATGGCTCTTTTTTTTTCTTTTTTCTTTTTCATTTCTTCCTTTTTTTACCCCCTTGGTGGTTCAACAGAAATTTATTTTCTCTTAGTTCTGGAGTTAGAAGTCCAAAATTTGGTTGCTCTGAAACATCACTCTTGGGCAATCTTTCTTGCTGTGTCTTTGGACAACTTCTTTGCTTGCACAGTTCTTCTTCAGTTCAGTTGGTTAGGGCTCACTCTTATGATCTCATTTAGCTTTAATTACCTCTTTAAAGGCCCTCTCTGAAGCACTCATTTAAGGGTTTAGGACTTTAGCTTAAGAATTTGTAGGGTTGAGGAGACCCAATCCAAACATAAATTTTGTTCTTTTGGGATGTATTTTATTGGAATTCTCCTTGGGTTTCTATACAGTTCTCTGAAGAATTATAGGAGGTCAGGGAACTGGCACAGATATGCTGGCACTCCTGTTACTGCTTTCCCTATGATTCAATTCTTCATTTTTGACAAAGATTCTCAAGCCTTTTGGAAGCAGCTGTATAGCTCTCTCCCTTGTTGTGAATACATAATTGACAGAAGCAACAAAAGAAGAGGGATTTATTTTAAGGGTCTGTACAGTCCTTTATGATTTTGATGGTATGGCAGTGGGAGAGTGTGGCTGGGACTCCTCACATCATGGTGGATCAGGAAGCAGAAAGAATTCAAGCTGGAAGGAAGAGGCCCCAGGCTATAACTTTCACAGTCTATGCCCCAGTGACTCACTTCCTCCAGCTAGAACCCACCTCCTAAATGTCCTACAACCTCCTAAACAGGCCATCAACTGGGGACCAAATATTCAAACACATGAGCCTATGGGGGTTATATTATATCCAATTCATTACACATTCACAGAAGTATAGGAGGTTGCTCATGAGCTTACATAATTAATGCAGGTGGATTTCTACTGCTTCAAATCTTCCTCCATTCAAAATTATTTAAGAGGGGCAAAACTCCAGGGTAGCAAGCCATGATATCTGCCTTAATTTATCATAAGAACCTTGTGGGTTGTTGAGATAATACCATGTGTTTTAAAATCCTTTCAGCCCTTAGCAGTTTCATAAATGCATATAATAAGAGAATGATGAATGGATTGTTGACTTAATGAAAGTGATCTGCCATTATTTCTGTACTTGTCGAGTGAAACAGTTTTCATTTCTGCTAAGATAAATACCATTGCATTTTTTTTGCCTTGTCAAATATTTCTTGGGTATATAGTTTAACAAAGGTTCTTTTATTTTTTATTTATTTTTATTTTATTTTTTAAATATTTTATTTATTCATTTTCAAGCAGAGAGATACAAAGAGAGAGAAGGAGAGATAGAGATAGAGATAGAGATAGAGATAGAGATAGAGATAGAGATAGAGATAGAGATAGAGATAGAGATAGATAGAGATAGAGATAGAGAGAGATAGCACCAGAGCCACCACCTTGTGGGTCTGGCTTATGTGGGTATTGGGGAATTGAACCAGGAGCCTTAGGCACTGGAGGCAAGTGCCTTAACTACTGAGCAATCTCTCCAGCCACTATTTTTTATTTTTTAAATAAATTATATCTTTATTATCCATATTTACATACACCGAATGAGCAAATAATGTCTTGGTGTCCCCAGTTCCCTGATTTACCTCTTCCCTGTTCCCAATCAGTTGGATTTCCTCCTCTGTGGGAAAACTGGATCAGTCCATGGGGTAGGAGTTATAGCCTTGCTTTCTTAATTGTTTTCTGCTGGGGATATCCATTAGCCCTTCAATGCTCCCTTTCCATTTTTTTTCTTACAAATCACTTCCTTCCTTGTTCTCTCCCTCTCTCTTGCCTTCCCTCTCTACTTTTCTCCTTCCCGGTGTCCCTTCCTACCTCCCTTCTTTTCTGTGCAATAGATTTATAGCTCTTTGTCTCTTTATCTTTCTACCTATATTGCATCTTACTTCCAGTCATCTGCCATCATTTTATTCAAAAATATTTTGGAGCATCGACTTGATGATGGATATCATTCCAGGTTCTGCAAATATAGTAGCATACAAGCTGTTATCTTTCCTGAGTGTCCTTTATCTTCATCTTGAATTGATTAATTAATAATCTATTAAAAAGAAATACCTAAAATTAGAGAAGTCTGCACAAGAAATAAGCAAAGAAGAAATGCAAACCAGGAAATAAAAGTCAAACACTAAAACAATGATGAAGCATGCTTATTTCTGCCACAGGCTCAGAGGTTTATTTGAAATCTTCTAACTTCCCTTGGTCATGTAATTGTCCCCAGAATAGTCACTTTTTCAGTTTTATGTGTGTTCCTATGTGTGAATATGAACTGTACAGCATGTGTGTGGAAGTCATGGGACAACTTCCGGTGTCAATCCTTGCGTTCTCTCCTGTTTGAGGCAGTTTATTGTGTTCACTGCTGGGTAGGCCAGGAGTGCAGGCCTGTGCACTTCTGGATGATTCTCCTGTCTGCCTACGGTATCTCCATAGACATTCTGGGATTATAGTTGCATGTGCTACAGAAACCAGCTTCTAGGCATTTACATGGGTTCTGGGGACCCAAACTCAGGTACTCACTTGCACAGAAAGCACTTTATCCACTAAGTAATCTCCCCCATCCCAAATGCTCACATTTTTTAAGGCTAGGTGCCTAGACTCAAATTGCCTTCTATGTGCAATTAATTCTAGGCAGATGTTCCACGTTTTTGTGGGAGCTTCTAATCCTGGGAGCCCTAGGCAGAATTCACAGGGTGAATATGCATCTAACCTCAACAGCTGGATCCAAATTCACTGTTCATCATTGTAGTTCCCTTCACATGGCTGGAACCAAACACCAAACAAAAGCTGCTAATGGGAGGAAAGGGTTTATTTTGGTTACAGTCTTGAGGAGAAGCTTCATGTTGGTAAGGATAGGATGCTAAAGCAAAGGCTGGACATCACTTCTTGCCACAACAGCTTGCAGGAAGCAGCAAGTGAGTGAACTGAGCTAACACTGGCAAGGAAGGGGATAATCAAGCTCAAAGTCCATCCCCAGTTATACACCTCCTCCAGCAAGACTCCACCTCCCAAGGTACACCAGCTGGAGACCAGTGTTGGAAACATACGAGTTTATGGGGGAACGTATGATCAAACTCCTTCCTGGTTTCTCCTCACTGTACCACTATGTCTCAGGGTACAACATGATCTATAAAATATGAATCTAGAAGCAAATGAGGCCCACAAATGATTTTATTCTAATAAGAAAGATAAGTGCCACTTTGTATATGGAAAAACAATTCATATTAATTCCTTTATTTGTCCTTCATTGCAGAACACAAGTTCTGGCCACACAGCTCCTTGAAATTCCAACTTAGTCTTTCAGATATTTCTCATATGTTAAGCAATTGCAATAAGGGCTGCTCAGCATGTTACTTGTTAATAAAGGACATCTGCAATTGTTTTAATGCTTATTTAAAAAGAAATTGGGATTTAGTGCTTGTTGGCACTAATGGAATCAATGGTACTTTAATATGTGTTAATGGCACTTCAGTTCCCTTAACTGCAGAAAACAGTGTGGTTATTATCCAAACCCAGGGCTGCTCCAAGTGAACGAGAAAGCCTGTAGAATCTAGACAAGATGCAGAGATGGCTTCAGATTCTGCTGGTGTGAGATCATGGAAACCTCAAGCAAATCTTTATGTTTTTCTCCCTTGCAGTATTTTTCTCTTTTATTAATGTGTATTAGTTGCACAAAACAATGTTTCCTCGTGGCATATTTATACATGTATGTCATGCGCTTTTATCATATTCACTCCCTCTTTCCCCAACACCTCCCATTCCTGCAAGTCTCTTTCCTTTCCCCTCATTCTCCTTCTGCTCTCTTGTCTTTTTTTAAGACTAAATTCTGCATATAAAACAAAACATGCAGTATTTGCATTGTTGAGTCTAGCTTATTTTCATTAACATGATAATATCCAGTTCTATTTCCCTGAAAGCAACATGAGTTCATTCTTCTCTACGACTTAATAATACTACTTTGTGAATATATACCAAATTTCTTCATCCATTCATCTGTTGATGAATAACATAACTGATTTTATAATTTGACTATTGTGTACCACAATAGACTTGCGTATGCAGATATCTCTATTGTATGCAAACTCAGATTCTTTTAATTACCAAAATGTGCTATAGATGGATCATAGAGTATTCTAGTTTCAACATTTCAAAAAAACCACTGTACTAATTGTCATAGTGGCTGGATTAAACTACATTCACACCAAAAAATGTTTAAGGATTCCTTTCCCTGACATCCTTGCCATTATTATTTATTTTTGTTTCCTCAATGACATATTCTGACTAGAGTGAGATGGAATCTCAGTGTTGTTTTTTTTTATTTTAAAGTTTTATTTGTGTATAC
>PVHP010018661.1:16708-32967 GCA_004024765.1 Zapus hudsonius
CCCCCATAGCAGCGATGTTTGTTTCTAGCTAGCATAACCTTGGGGAGTAATTATATGACCTTTAAGATTTAGGTCTCATAGACTTGACTTCTTGAATCCTCACAAACTCCTTTTTTGCTTCAATTCAGAGTGAATCTGCTACACGCCTTCCTCTGGCTCTTGCATTCTTTCCACACACTCTGTTCCTTGAGCCTTCAAGGAGGATTGATAGATGTCCATCTATGCATTGGGCCCCTGTCACAGCAAAAATCACTTATTCTCAGGAGCTTCTCCAGTTGTCTTTTCATCAGCAATCACCATGTATTGCAAGAATCTCTCCTCCACCATCAAGGAAGACAGCAGCAGTAATAGCAGTGATGCCCTAAGGGCACAAGCACAGATATTTAGCAGGCGGTATGGCAAGACCATCACATCTTTCCTGGCATGTTGGTAATGCTACATGTGGGGTCCACACCTTAGCAGCACCATTGGTGATAATTTTCCCTCAGCAGCTGGCATCGCACCTTCTGGCACTATGAAAGCTAGCCAGTGAGGGGGCAGAACCTAGTTCAGTTTTAATCTGGCTTATCCATGTCTTATAGTCAAGGCATGTGGTATTGTCAGCAATAGGCTCTTACCATCTAGTTCTTCCATACAACCAACAGCAGCAACACTAACTTTTGTCATTTTGAAGGCTTCTGGGACCTCCTGACCAAGAACTCTTAGGGATAGACCACCCCTGGTGCTGGGACTTTTATCCATCAGCCTCATGTCTTGTAGGAGTGCCCTTTATTATTCGTGTAGGATGCCTTTCTTTTTAACTCTATAACATGCAAGATACCCAGAGGTTAGCACTATAACATTTGTAAAAGCCTATATAACCTTATTGTAAAACCTTATAACAAACACTAGGCAGGATTTCTGAAGGCTCATCACAGTACATTCTAAGCAGTAGTAGTTGGTCAGGCATCAGTTGGTCTCAGGAGTCAGCAGCTAAGCAAATACCAAAGAACATTAGCAAAGTCCAAAATAGCATGAGAAGAGTACATGGCTTCTATTACCTGCTTTCTCAGAAGGACAATATTAGGAACAGCACCATGAATGAGAGGCACTATCCATCTAGCCTTCCATAATCCCCAGATATTTTCTATGGGCCATTCCACTTCCTTACCTTATGGTACTTCCATGGGGCTGCCTTGCATCTCCCCATTCCTCATGGCCTCAGGGATCCCACTCAAGCTTCTTGGCACAACTCAGGGACAAGAAGTGAGGCTGATTATAGCCTGTTGTGGTACCTGCTCATTGGCTTGGATTCTCCCATCTCCCTTGGGCTGGCATTGAAGCTACAGTCTTGGCAATTGTTTTTGCCTCAGCCACACCTGGATGCCATGATAATCTAGGGATAGTTGAGCCATTCCCAACCCCAGCATACCTTTTTGCAGGACAGTAAGGTGAAAGACCCACTCTGGGAACATAACTGCCTACCCCTGGGACAAGCTTGCATTCTGTCATTCATACTCCCCATGAACTGTTCTCAGGCTTTAAAGCATTCCAGAAGCTCACTAGCACTACATTTGGCTTTCTGTCAATTTTCTCCTTAGGAACTCCAGCTGTACACAAATCCTGCCACATGTGCTTTTGAGGGATCCTTTGTTGGGCCTCCCATCTCATCTAGGGTGTTTTAGTACTTTATGAACTTGATTTATCACCTTCATCTCATTCTTTCCATCCTACTATCTGACTCCTCCCACCTGTTCCATTTTTGCATCCCTGGAAGGGTTCTTTAACACTGGTTTAACGTGTGCTCTGTTCACCTTTTGACCAAAACTATAGGCCAGCACCTCTATCTCACCTTTACTTTTATCCAATTTGCCTTTGAAATCAGAGGCTTACTCTGAAGACTGTAGCCACATATCTCTGTGCCATTGCAATTCCTTCTTTACACAACCACATTCTCTCTGTACAGCCATCTCAGCCTCAGATATGTCTCTTATTACAGTAACAACAGCCTAGTCACCTCCATAGCAGCTCACCAATACTTGAGTTCACTGTGCCACAGTGAAGGACCTCAACATGTTCTCTAAACCTTCACCTGTCCTCAGGGGATCCCTGTATTCCCTGGCAAAACCCACTCCTCAAACTCACATGCCATTCTATACCACATACAGGAAGATGGCCACCCTGGGATTCCTCTCACAGCACACTTCCTCCTGATGACTCAGGCTTAGTTACATATCTTACTACCCGTAGCGAGATTCATGCAACTTTAACTACCACTGCAGAAGGCACCTCGTCACATATCACGTAGGGAGGGATGTCCATGTTGAGATTTCCCCTGGGGTTGCTCCACCCCCAGCCTCAGTTGAATGCCTCACTACCCATAGCCAGATATCCTGGGAAACTTTCACAGATCCAAGCAGAGAGGGAAAACCATAACCAGCACCTCAAGCAAGAAAGCACATTCAAGTTCTCAAACAGCAGGAACTCTGAGCTTGAGCTCAGACTGCTCTTTGCATATGTATAGCTGGAATTCTGGATCCACCCCAGACACACTTTGGGGCTGGACCCTAGATCCCAGCCAAGGTGACATTCCCTCCAGCCAGGCACCTGGAGAAAACCTTTAATACACTCTTGTATCTATTGGGGGACATCTATTCAAACTTCAACAGGATGATTACACCAGAAACAATATGGTGATCCAATGACTTTATTGGGCTTACATACAGAGCAGGGTGAAGGCTTGTTTACAGGAGTAGTAGATGACTCCAACTCAAATGCAGGCACAGCATGAGAACTCTCATCCCATCCTGGATGACAACCTCCCCATAGCAGCTTCACTCCAAGGCAGCTGAATCACCACAAAGCACACCTCAGCATAGTCGATGACTATCTCAGATGCTGCATCTCTGGAGCTCACATTAATTAGAGAGTCTGAGCACACTGTACCACTTGTACTTGCTCGCAGCTCCATTGGAGAATCTTCCTCCCCAAACAGTTCTTTCCCCTTTACATAGCTTTAAAGTGGGACTTGTGAGCATTTCCCAGACTTGTTGACTTCCCTAGTCTCTAGAATTTCCTTTCTGCACCATCTCCCACTGCCCCCATGAAAGGAAGGGATGTTTGTTTCTAGCAAACATAACCTTGGGGAGTGGTTATATGACCTTTATGATTTAGATCTCCTAGACTTGACTTCTTGAATCCCCAGACGCTCCTTTCTCTCTTCAATGTGAAGGAAGTCCCCTACACAACATGTGGGTGTGCCAGGGCCTCTTGCAGTTGCAAATGAACTTTAGATGCATGTACCACCTTGTACATCTGGCTTTAGGAGGGTACAGGGGAATGAACCTGTAGGGGGGTGAGCTGAGGATTTGAATTTAGATAATGCTCAGCAAAAATTCCAATGTACACCAAAATTTTAAGGAGTAGCCAAATTCTTATCTACAAAGTTAAAGGATTAAAATCATAGACAACCAGATATTAAGGCATAGTGGGAGACTTTATTTAAGGGAACATGGAGAGTTATAGAGGTCTCCAGGCACCAGTGTGGGAAGAACACATGGGAGAGGTTTTAGCCAAAATCTATGCTGATTAACTAAACAGGCAGGAAAGAGAAAGATAACAGAGGGCTCCCATCATGAGATAAAAGATTCATGTGGGGAGATCTTGAGTCCCCCTCACCCCAGCCTAAGGGTCTTACCTGGAAAATGAATGTCCCCCTTCTAGGATGCCATGTAGAAGAGAGACTGGCCTTTGTTTTAGGGAAGCTTTTAAAACTTCCACTAGGTAAGTCAGAGAGATAGCTTGACCAATCTGTTTGCATCTAGGTTTGAGCTCTGGCTAGAGATACCTCCCACTCAAGGGGAGGGTATCTATGGAGCTTGCCTGAAACTGTCACAAACCCAGGCCATCAGGCTATGCCTTTAAGTGCTGAGCAAAGGTAAATTTTTAGATGCATCAACTTCATCTAGTAGTATAATTTGCAATTTACGAATTTTATGTCAAGTCAATGAGTAGAAATATTATTAAGAAAGACATAGTTATCCTCCAAAGAAAAGAACTATTCTTCCATTTGACATGTTTCTAAATTATGCTAAATATTTCCTAGTACAACTACTGCTTACACTACTATTATACTTGTAAAAGTTTTCTGAAGTAAAAGTTTAGTCAAGGGGCTGGAGAGATGGCTCAGCAGTGAAGGTGCTTACCTGCAAAGCCTAAGAACCAGGTTTGATTCCCGACTACCCATGTAAAACAAGATGAAGCAAGTGACATTGCACATGCATCTGGAGTTCATTTTTAGGGGTTGGAAGCCCTGGATTGCCAATTATGTCTTTCTTGCTTCTATCTCTCTCTGCTTACAAATAAAAAAAAATTAAATAGTTCAGACAAATATTCTGAGTTGATTAACAGAGTTTTTAATTTTTAAAGTATTTTTTTGTGTAGTGATTGGAGGACATTTTTATATATTTTCCTTATATTCATATTATTCATCTTTCAGATAAAAAAATAGGTTTATTCTTAGCTGAAAGAGAAAGCCACTAGAATTTCCATTCAATTGATTTCTAAACTTTTACTTAATGATTTTTAAGAACCTTTTCTAAAATAAAATCTTTTTCAAATATTATATAGAATGGGCAATCTTTGGTACTTGTGGTAGCTGAAAAGACCCTTATTAAGTGTTTGAAATACAAGATTGGAAATCAAGAAATTTTAAGGTTTTTATTTCAGCTTACAATACCATGGTCTCTGATTCTATGTGTCTCAGAGCTGTTACAAATCCCAATAAGGCAATTTCTGGAAATGCTCTGTACTTTTTGGTAGAAAGGTTTTATATCAGTATAACTCATTAATATGAGCCACTTCAAGTGCCATTGCTTGATATGTGGTCATCGATATAGTATTATCTATTGTCAGTGTCTAGTTATATAAAGCAATCCGAGATGATGCTATCAATTTCATATCCTCACAGGGTTTTTGTTAACACTTATTACAAAAGGGGATGCTTAGCACTGAGATCAATACACTGTTAGAAGTCACTCTGTATGTGGGCAACATTTCCTCCTGTATCATCTTTCCCTGTTTTTTTTTAAATAAACATTTTCCAGTCTTGAATTTCCATGTTATATTTACCTTCATGTTACAAAGACAAACATATTATTTAAATTATGTCTTTTTAAAAAATGACAATTAAAACAGTAATTTTGGATGTTTCACGAAAGGGTTGCTAATAATGCCAGTTTAAATTTATACACATTGTTAGTCATGATTCAAACACCAGTAAATCAACTCAATAATGCTAGGGAGAATAGACTGCCTATAAGGCAAAAATCATAACACAATTTCTGCCATGATACTATAGCTATTTTCAAATCTTTTAAAATGTATTTTAGGTAGCATTCTTAGCACTTAATATAGGGTCATTTTCTTCAATGTTCTCTTCAGGGTGAATAGCTATCATTCTACAAAATGACAATTCAGACCACATGTCAAACATCCAAGGAGGCACACTTGGAGGTGAGGATGCCCAGAAGATAAATTGGAAAGATACCATAGGTATTAGGTTGTGTAAATGCTGCCTTCAATTTGTGTGGCGGCCTCAATAGCATTTTCAGAACAAGATAATGAATTAAATGTAATTCATGGCTGTCCCCTGAAGTCCTAATAAGGACCAAATAGCTGGATACAAACTGATTTGAAACTTATCCTGGAACCATTCCATGGATACCTCATTCTCATTCTGAAATTGGGCCAAGACAAGCTTTAATATAGCTTAATTTCTGCCCTCTTCACAACACTGACAAGAGAGGCTCTTGAATTATAGTAAAACCTCATGTCTCTCTTTGCTTGCAAAGACTCACCACATGCCAATATTTATCCTTTTCCTCATTTCTTAGGTAAGACAAAGCTGCCTTTTAGCTCCAAGAGGCATTTCTATTATCTCTCTTTTCTTTTCTCTTGACCAAGGTGTTAATGATAGCATAAGAAACTGATTTGTTATGTAGTATTCCTAGTTGACTGTTAGAAAATTAAATATTAATTAAAACATTTCAGACATTCAACAAGACTTCACCAAACATCACCAGGTGCTTTGAATGATATAAATAAGTATGAGATTCTCACCCCCACCCATCCACCACCTCAAGAAATGTTCTTCCATGGTAACCTTGTTTAGCTAGAACTTTCTATGTAGATCAGCAGATGCTGGCATTGTCTTAGCTTCCCCTCCTGGGAGCTGGGATTTTAGGCCTGTACCATCAAACTCAGCTGATGTTTTCTATCTTAAGGACTTCAAAGTGAATTTAGATGGGAGAAGTGGGCCTAAAAGTTAGATATTTGGATATTAATTTGAAACCATAAATCTGAAATTAATCTTGTGAAATTCATTGTTAAGTGAATAGGAATGTTAAATTCCTTTTTGACATTCCATTACTAGACATTGTTCTGAGTCTGTTGGAATGGGTTTTGCCAGTGAGAAGAAATGTTAAGAGTAAAGGGATAAGTGTTTTCCTTTCTTTGGGATATGCTAATATCTTTTAATTCAATTAATAAATATGTATGAGCTCTGCATGTGTATTTGTGTGTTCATGTGTATGGGCAGGAGTGTGTGTGTGTGTGTGTGTGTGTGTGTGTGTGTGCGCGCACAGTGAAGGTGAATGTGCACTGTAGTCAGTTTTCTCCTTTCTTCAACAAAGAACCCGACCAAAGCTGCTGAGGGAGAAATGGGTTTATTTTGGCCTGCAGACTCAAGGAGAGACAACTTCATGGTAGAAAAAATGACAGCATGAGCAGAGCACAGACACATCCTGGGCCACATCAGGTGGACAACAGCAGCAAGAAAATGTGCCAAACACTGGCAAGGGAAGCTTGCTATATCTCCCATAAACCCACCCCAACAACACAGCTCCAACAAGCTCCCAATACCCAAATTTCCATCAGCTGGGGTAGAACATTCAGCATACATACATTTGTGGGGACCACCTAGAACAAAGCATAACAATCTGCCCCTGGCACCCACAAGCTAATAATCATACATGATGTAAAATACAATGCATTCACCTTAACTTTAAAATTTCCCAGTTATAATTAATGTATCTCAAAGATTTTCAAACTTCCAAGTTCTTTCAAGTGAGTCATAATACAAACAAAAAAAAGGCACTCGTAATGGCACAGAACATTCACATTGCAAAAGATAGCACTGGGCATGGCAAAGACAGATTGAACTGGTACAAGATTTAAAACAAGCAGGGAAACATCAAACTCTATCTCCAAGTCAGGTAATTCTAAAACCAGAAATAAGTCTATTGGAGTTCCAATTCTGCCTCTCCAACTTGTCTACTCAAAATTAGGGAAAACTTAATCTGATGCTGGCAGTTCTCCTTGGCATCCATCCCATAGTCCTGACATTTCATTGGGTCTTCATTGCAACCCATGGTTCATTTGATAACTCCACTGGGTCTCCACACAGGCAATCCAACATACCTGCTTCACACTGCCCATGGCCAAAACTCATGTTGCAAAAATCCAATGACCCTCTCTTCTTGCATTAGTTATACTCCATAGTAACAGGCAAGCCACCAATTTGTTAATCCATGAGGGACAAAGCCAACTTTGAAGAGCAGGAAACCTCCTTCAGCATTTAGACCCCTTATTTCAAAAGAGTCCATATTCTTCCTGATGTCCCAATGCAGATCACCTGGCCCAATCTCAATGGTTATAATCTCTCAAACAAATACAGCTGAATGGGCAGCTGTTTTAGCCCAAAGATTTCATTTCTTTCTGTGCCATCTCCACCTGCTCATACCAGTCTATTTTTTTTTATGCAAAGCAACCCTGAGCAAGTTCTCAAGACATAGACAGGCAGAATGTAGCAAGCCTCTCACACAAAACTGCTTCTGGCACACTCCTGACAGTTTTTTCTCATCCCCATAAGCCAACCCTCACTGACCAGCTTTGTAGGAGAAATGGGTTTATTTTGGCTTATGGACTTGAGGGGAAGCTCCATGATGGCAGGGAAAATAACAGCATGAGCAGAGGATGAACATCACCTCCTGGGCAACATCAGGTGGACAAGAGCAACAGGAGAGTGTGCCAAACATTGGCAAGGGGAGGCCGCCTATAACCCCCATAGCCCTGCCCCCCAAAAACAAAGCTCCAACAAGCTTCCAATTCCAAAATTGCCATCAACTTGGGATCAAGCATTTGGAACACATAAGTTTGTGAGGGATATCTGGATCAAACACCTGAAGATGCTCCTCCCTAAGTCTTGGGGTGATGGTTTACTTATGGAGCACTAGACCCCAAAGCAACACTTTGGAGGGCTCACTAGATCAGGATTATCTCAGCTAATGCTCCTCTTTAAGTCTTGGGGTGAGGGCTTACTTACAGAGGAGACCCCAAAGCAGCATTCAGGGGTTCTCTGTTTTGGGATTGTTGACACAGATGCTCCTCCCTTGGTCTAGGGTAGATGGTTTACAATGCACAAGAAACCGAAGCAGCCCTTCATTGGAGCATGAGGACTTCCTTAAAGAGAAATCGACCCCAGAAGGTGCTGCACTTCAGTGGGCTTCACTATGTTGAGGTTTTCCCCATAGATGCTCCTCACTCAGTCTTGGGGTAAGGGATGATTTACGGAGCTATAGACCTCAAACCCTAGGGCTCACTATGTGGGAATTACCCCATGGATGCTCTTTCTTCAGTCTAGGGTTGGTGGCTTACTTATAGAGAAGTAGATCCCAAGGCAATATACAATGGGATTCTCTATGTTGGGATTCCCACCTTGTATGCTCCTCTCTGGTTGAGGCCTTATAGAGCTGGGAGACTCCAAAGAAACCTGTTAGAGGGAGCTGCCTGTTCCCTGAGCTCTTGTCCTCTATACACTTTGCCTCCTCCTAAGGCCAGGAGACCTTGAGTTTTAAGGTATACAGCTGACTCAGTGGGCACCAAAGAAACCTGTTAGAGGGAGCTGCCTATTCCTTGAGCTCTTGTCCTCTATACACTTTGCCTCCTCCTGAGGCCAGGAGACCTTGAGTTTTAAGGTATACAGCTGGCTCAGTGGGCACCTAAAATGTCAGGTGTGTGTCTGATCATAACCCCTGAGCCTTCTCTTTTGATTTGTTCCAGCTGTTTTTGATAGACTCTAGTTGTTTACTGCTTTCAATGGAGATGAATTTTGCCATTTCTTTTTTATAGTTATTTATTTATTCACTCATTCATTTTTGAGATAGGCTCTCTTGTTGCATCTGGAGAATACTGCTTATGCAAATCTAGCTAGGCATCAAGCCCAGAGATACTTCTGCCTCTGCAGTTCTAGGGTTACAGGTGCAGTAGTACTACCATACCTGACTTTCACGTGGGTGCTGGGACCCACAATCAAGTCCTCCTGCTTGTGTGGCAGGAACTTCACTGCCTGAGCCATCTCCCTATCTCCTTGATTTATATTTTGATTCATGCATTGTAAAGTATTTTTAAAACTGGTTA
This sequence comes from Zapus hudsonius, assembly GCA_004024765.1. Classification (NCBI taxonomy): domain Eukaryota; kingdom Metazoa; phylum Chordata; class Mammalia; order Rodentia; family Dipodidae; genus Zapus; species Zapus hudsonius. The sequence goes on from PVHP010018661.1 coordinate 26,165, forward strand.
AATGCTTGTCAAAGAGAAGTCATTAAAGCCGTTATCTATGAGGCACCTTGGATAGATGATAGAAAGACAGATAATAGAGTGATTGATTGATACATAGGTACATAGAATCATAGAATCTTTTATCTCTGAATTTTTACAGGAAGAGATCCAGGTTTCAAAACAAAGCAAAACAAAATAAGCAGCCTTCAATTTTTTTTTTCTAAGCCACTTTCTCCAAAAGGAAGAATTTTCTTTCTTTCTAAGACTACTCCTTTTGTTTACATCCAGAAAAAAACTAAGAGCATATACTGTCCTGGGGTTTTGGTCACTAGTCTCTAAGAAAAAGAAAACTATGTGATTTACAATAATTTACAATAATTCCTCAGAAGCTACACATATCAGGAATCTTTTCTGCCTACCTTTTCAACAACAATAGAGAAGCTTTTTTTTTTCTATGAAGATACCCAATTGTTGATTTAATTTTGCTTGAATAGCTTGCTGGCTGTGCAGACCACTAGTTCACCCTTCCCCACATGATCTATCTGCAATATAACTTCTGCGGTTGCTCATAACTTCCTCGGACCTCAGTCCTACCTGAAGCTTCTAGGGTTGTTCCAGCCCAGGCTCTTGGTGAAAGTTCCAGCATTTAGTGTGTATGATACTCCAGCCTCATTTTTCTCTAACTCCTCAGAATGTGTCAGACTTTAAAGTAGGAAGTGGATATTGAGACTTGAGACTTGAGACATTAGAGTCAGAAATGTGGTCTCTTCTGTGGAGTTGGGCCTGACATCTCCCTGTTTACTGCTAAGATTGCAGCAGATGGCCTTAAAAAGTCGTAGTAACCACAGTACCAAGGGTAGATGTTTCACATCTTTTCAAGGGAGGGAATGAATATTACTATTGACTTTATTTGCCAGAGGCCTGTTATATGTGGCTTCAGAGGAATTAGAGTAAATCACATAGTCCTCTGTCTTTTGATGATTTGTAACCAAACACTCAAGACAGTATATGCCCTTAGTTTTTGTGGATTTAAACAAAAGGAATCATCTTAGAAGGAAAGAAAATTCTTGCTTCTGAAGAAAGTGGCTTAGAACAAGCATTAGAATTTGACCAGTAATAAGTTGATTACTTTATTCAACAGGTAGACAGATAAAGAATTCTTTTATACCTAACCATGTCCTAAATGTCTACCTTCTTTTGTAAATTCTTTCTTTCTTTAGTCTGTTTGTAATCTGGACATATCTTTTTAAATGTGTTAATTAAAATGCTCCCTGCAAGAGAAAATGAATGCTTTTGCATTAACAACAGGCATTTTTCTTTACATTCTGTAGAAAAGAAATTGACAGAGATGGAGTCCAGGCAAGGGCAGAGCTGGTTCGTGGGACCTGGGGTCAAGCATCTGATTTTTCATCTAGTCTTGCAAGTAGGCAATAGAAGGACAAAATAATTCATTTTTAAAAAATCAAGAGGAAAATCCAGAATAGTAAAATGAAGGGACAAGATTCTATTACAAATCAAACAGGAATTCAGATATTATGAAGAAAAATTAAGGCTTCCAGGAAAAGTGGCTCCAAAAGTTTTACTGAATAGATTTATCAGGATTGCCCCTCTCCCTGGTCCACTCTGATTTGTAAACATATAAAGCAATGACATCTTCAAGGGGGCTCAGATCCCTGACACAATTTGTTATACGAGGAAGGTAAGGCATTTTCACATAAACAACTAAATAAGTCCACTTAAACAGACACTCTAGAATCTACTCATCATGTATGTAAGATAATCTTTCTATGAGAAAAGAATGGTTTTCAAGTATGTATTCATTCCACGATGTGAGCACACTGGATGCTTTCTGCTGCTCTCTCAGATTACCTATCAAACAACAGATAAAGCCATGTGCAAAGGTTTTGCAAGAGTCCCCAGTGAGGGCTACTGTGAAGACAAATGGTTAATGTCTGCTCTCCCAGCTGCTCAGTTAATTACTATAATAGAAAACATCTTGAGGGAAAACACTGCATACAGTTATTAGCAATTAACCCGCAACTCTGAAAAAAAATCACAGTTCTTACTAAGAGCCTTGCCCAGCCAGCCTAATTATGATTTCTACCCAAGACTTTATTTCCCTAAAACAATGTGACAAATTATAAGTTGCTAGTATTTAAAATGCAGGTAGGAAATCAAGAAGAAGAAGATCACATTAAGACATGCAAATGCAGATCAGGGCAGATAGAAATGGGAGGGGTGTGATTTATGTGGTCATGAACTAATTCCCCAACATGCAATAGACTCAGAATGTAAGCCAGAGGAATTTGTCTCTGAGTGTTTATTACAATAAGAGCCCTGTGGTGTGAATGGTTGATGGCGTGGAAGAGGAAGCTTGAACAGAATGCCAGGCAGAAGAACCCATGGACTAGCTAACACATTCCAATCTGCCATGACTTTTTCTTCAAATCATGGAACTTCTTAATGATAGCCCAATCTTGATCCTCAAATATGTTCCCTCTCATTTAGATGTGTGTTTTAATACTCCTACATTGCTGATGTTGCTCAGTGGGCACAATTATTGTTCTCACTAGAACCCTTACACTTGATAATAATTCGCCTGCGAGATTTGTTCCCCAGATGGGATGTGACTCTGTCCTAAGAATTTAGGCATGCTTAGGAAAAACTTGATCACACACAAAACAGCCTGTTTCTCCCTTCTTTTTGAAATGATTCTTTAATTTTTTGGACATAGAACACACTGTCTGATATACTCTTCATTCTACAGCGATTCCAGTTTCTTCCTCCACTTCCCAAACCTTCATTTTCTATATGAGAATATATACTATATGCTCAGTATATAGCCATATTGCTAATCTGTATTGATACATTATTTTAAGCATGCAGTGGTATTTAAAGCTAAGTCAAATGATGACTTAGAATATTACCTTTCTCATGTTAGTTTTGTTTTTATTTTTAATTGATTTTTGACAATTTCATACGCAATATATTTTGCTCACAGTCACTCTTAACTTCTTTTTTTTTACTCACACTCCTGTGATAGCCTTTTCCCCCCAACTAGTCTCCATTCCACTTTCTTGTATTTTGTTTTAATGAACCAATGAGTTTAATTAGGGCACCTTACACAAGCATGTGTGAGGGATAACTTATGGGTGCATGGTCTACAGTTAATAATTTTCTTGTTTTTAATCCTCATGTGTAAGTAGCTCATCTCCTTGCACTATTCCCTAATGTGTAGAAATAATTCCCCTTTCAACCACATTAAAATACCACTGTCTTCTTTTATTTTCTGGATACTTTTTATCCCTAATTATGCTAAAATGATAAGCTTCAGTTGCCAAAGTTTGGAGATCACCTGTGAAATTCACATTCCTGGCAACTCTGTGCCTCTTCAACAACGTCAATTCTTCTATTTTCTCATAGTTTCCTCTTATTTTCCTTTTCATCATTTTGGTGAGTCATTTCCTCCAGTAGCTTCCTTAGAAAAGGTGTGTGCTTGTTAACTTTTTGCAGGTTTTTTTTTTTTTTTTTTTTTTTTTTTTTTTTTTTTTTTTTTGGTTTTTCGAGGTAGGGTCTCGCTCTAGCCCAGGCTGACCTGGACTTCACTCTGTAGTCTCAGGGTGGCCTTGAACTCACGGTGATCCTACTACCTCTGCCTCCCTAGTGCTGGGATTAAAGGCGTGTGCCACCACGCCCGGCTCTTTTTGCAATTTTTAACATCTGAAACTGTCGAAATGAAATAAATTGATAGTTCAGTGGAATATTAAGTTATAAAATTATTTTCCTCTATATTTTGAGGTATTATAACATGCCACTTGGGTATTATTTAACATCATTTTGAGTGATGTCTTTTGCATGCATGTTATATCTGTCCCTTTAGAATTTTCTCCCTGCCTCAGGGTTTTCAAATTTTTGTGACATACATCAGTATGTGTCTTTGTTGACCTGGTGGTCTGCAGATTTAGGACTATGTCCTGTATGGTTTTTACCTTTTGTTTCTTTATAATTTTCTGATTTTTTCCCTTCCTGAATCCTCCAGGTTGATTATCGATTCTTTTATTTCCTTCTTAACTAATCTCTCTGTTTTGTAGAGGCTTTCTTGATTTATCTACTTTTTATTGAAGTGTTTCATTGTAGTTACGTTACTCTTAATCTCGCCGCTCTATTTCCCAATTTATGAATGTCCCCTTTTATAGCTACTATTTTGTGTGCTTAAATGTAGCGTATCCTCTTTCATTTCTGAAGATTTTATTTTGTTGGATGGAGGATCATTTCTCCCCTTCTGCCAGATTCATTTGATCAGTTTGTGGTGGTTTGAATGTAATAATGTCCCCATTACTTCATGTGTCTTTGATTAAATCTCATGCTTAATCCCCAGCTGGTGGAGCCTTAGGGAGGTGGATCTTTGCTGGAGGAGGTGGGCCTTGGGAGTTGATAGTCTAGCCTCATGGCTAGGAAGCTCAGTCCCTCTACTTCCTCCCTGGGGCTGTGGAGAGGTCATGCTTGGTTGTCTGCTCTTGCCATGCTTCATGATAAAACTTCCCTCAAAACTGCAGGTTATAAAAAGAAAAACTGTAAACTGAAAGAAACTATTTCCTTATATAATATGATTCTGATTGAATGTTTTTCCCAGTAAGGAGAAGGTAACTGCCACACTGTTTTTTTCATGTGTTTTTCTAGGTGTTGGAAGGTTTCCTCACATCTAATGATCTTCAGTTGACTATATATGAGCAAGCACTAAAGAGAGTCTTGGAAGGAAATTGCTTTGAAAGTGGGAATAGTCAAGTGGTATGCCTCATTGGAATATCAGCTACTGGCTTTTTTATTGGGTTATCTTTTTAATATTTTATTCATTTTTAAGCAGAGAGAGAGAGAAAGACAGAGAGAGAGAGAGAGAGAGAGAGAGAGAGAGAGAGAGAGAGAGAGAGCGCCCCAGGGCTACCACCTTGTGGGTCTGGCATATGTGGGTACTGGGGAATTGAACCCAGGGCCTTAGGCACTGGAGGCAAGTGCCTTAACCACTGAGCCATCCCTTCAGCCCTCATTAGGTTATCTTTAGAACAATTTCTCAACCTCCTGTATGATGCAAACAATATACTTATGTACAGGGCTTTGGGGGAGCACAACCATGAGGGACTCTCAATTCTTTGTGTATTCACCTGGTAGTCTTAGATCTTTTCTCTGTCAATGATGGACCCCTGTGGTGCATCCTGTTACCCCAGAGGGGCAGATGGAGGAGAGTCAATTGCTCTATGCATTTTAATACTAGTGCTTGCATTTCAGGCTTACTTGTCTCCCCCACCCTCCAGCATGCTTGGCCATTTCCAACACAGAATTGCTCATCCATTTCTTCAGTCCACTGGTTCACTGCTCTTCTCCTGGGCATTGCTTTCTACAGACACTTCTGGTGATTTCTTTGATTTGTCCCTATCAAGGTGTTATGAATCCTGAAACAGATTTCTTCTACTTGTCTTAGTTGGCAGATAGCTTAAAATAATACTCTTTATTTAATTGGGATTAGGAACGATATAGGCATCAGCTAGTGTGTTCAATCTGTTGCATTAAACTAGAACACTTTTTATGCTTTGAGATTTTTGTGTTTTTTTTGTTTTGTTTTGTTTTGTTTTTAGTTTTTAGGTCTCAGAATCCACTGTGGAAATGAGCAGCCATTGGTTGAAAACAATGCTGTTCATATTTTAATGTGAAGCAGAATCTCTGAAGGGCTCATGAAACCCAGGTTCCTGTGCTCACTCTAGAGTATCTGACTCAGGAGTTGGGGGAAGGGCATGAGAATAATTTCTTTTGTGGCCCTAAGAGATGTTGATGCTGTTGGTTTGGGTTCCATGGTTAAATAAACACTAGTGTATTGATTTTAGTTAGATTAGCTCTCACTTTATCCCTTCACACTCAGAGACACTTGCCTGTCAAATGTAGTCATCCTTTTTTGATTCATGGCGTATATACTCTGTGAATATTTATTTCTGGCCATATGAAAAGCATATCCTGGGGGAGGTAAATGGGAATATAAGCACAATATTCACTCAATCAATGTATCTAATTTGGGGCAATAAAGATAAATTTTTTTTAAAAAGCATGTCCTACTCATTCGAAAATCCCCACCTTCATTTTATATCTCTTTCTCTTATGTTAACAACATTGTTAGTTGAGTAGTTGACATCCTAGAATTGAGGGAACCCCTGTGACCACATATTTAAATTCTTCCCCCTCCTCTACTGTTCCTTGCTCTCTGCTTCCTCCCATTCTTCTCTTTCCTTTACCTCTGTTCTTCCATCATTTATATCATCTTACCACCTTCCTGATATAAAAACATGATGAATGGAAGTAAAGTTACATTAACAATGTCCATTCAAGGGGTGGGGGAGAAACCAAACATAAGCTTAGAATGTTTTTCTCAAAGATTGTGAATGTCTTAATTCCTTTATCATCTAGTCATGTGATCAGTGGTAGTCTCACTCATACTCTTGAAATCAGGCATGTCGATTTTAGAAACTTAACTCATAGAATATGGTCTGTGAACTCTTGACTAACCAGGCTCCAGGACGACAAATTATTGAAGAATGGAAGTCAATGAGTGTCTCACTTTGTAGAGAATGCCTTTTCCAGAAGAAGAAAAAGGAAGCGAACTAAAACTGAAAAACACAGTGTATTTTGTGATGTAGTGTGCTTCTGTCTTCATATAGGCTTCTCCTCTTCTTGTGGCCAGTATGAAGCACTTTGCAATTTCATACAGTGCTGTGAAGAATGTACTTTAAAACTAATTTAAATTGGATACAATTCACGTGTCATTAAATTTAGCCACTGAA
>PVHP010018662.1:0-32790 GCA_004024765.1 Zapus hudsonius
AAAAAAAAAAAAAAAAAGCTTGTATGGGACTTTGGCCAGACAACAGCCAGTGTGACTCCCCTAGGGCTCATGACCTTCCCCACTATAGGGTTTTTACTAGGTCTTCCATATCACTGTTGTTGTTTTGATGTAGGGTCTCGCTCTAACCCAGGCTGACCTGAAATTCACTATGTAGTCTTAGGGTGGCCTCGAACTCACAGCGATCCTCTTACCTCTGTACCTACCTCCTACCACTTCTAGAATGTCAATTTATCTAACACTTATGAAGTACCTGCTGTGTGTCACACATAGTGCTGGGCTCCAGGGAGGCAGCAGTGACCAGGTCAGCTAAAGCCCCTAAGTGCTTCCAGGAGTTTGCCATCCAGTGAGAGAAAGGGTGAACCTTAAAGCAGAGCAGCAAAGACAAGATTTCAGATGGAGGCGAGTTCACTAAAGGAAGCCTTTAGTCCCAGCTCTCATGAGGCAGAGGTAGGAGGATTGCTTTGATTTCAAGGCCACCCTGAGTCTTCATGCTGAATTGCAGGTCAGCCTGAGCTGGGGGGGGGGGCACACAAAGCTCAGGGTGGAAAGTACCTTGCTTGTGAGTGGGGCTAGAGAGGGGCTCTGTGAGAGCAGGGCTTTGGGGGCCAGGAAGGAACATTCCAGGCAGCAGGAGAGCCAGGCCCATAGGCTGGAGGCTTGACAGGGCTGACATATGGAGGGACAAGGACAAAACCCAAGTAGCTGTGGTAGGTGTGGTGGACACTTCTAGTAAGAAGAGCTGGGCAGAGCCCCTCCTCCCAGGACCTGGGGGCCATGAGAGGGTGGTAAATGGGGAAATGGCAAGGTTCTGCTTTGAAAAACTTCCTTGGCATCTTTTGAAGAGGTTGTTGGAGAGGGAGAGGTTGGTGGCAGTTGGGCCTGGGATGAAGTGGTGGAGAGAGAAGGGACCAAGATGTCTGCTGTCTCAGGCCACAGAGACACTGCTCTAGGAGTCCCTCCCAGTTGCCATGGATTAGGGGTGGAGGGAGGGTTGGCTGCTGGGAGGGAATGTGCTTTGTACTGGGAAAACAAAGAACAGAGCTTGGGGCCTCTTCTCCTGGGGTGGGGGTGGGGGTGGGGGCAGGCCAGAGTCTGAACCTCAGCTTGGACAGGAACGGATCTAGAGTTCCTGCATCCTGGAGGTCAGTAGGTATCCCACTGAGGAACCCCAGAGCCTTTCAGGGGTGGACCATGCTGTCCCTGGGCTCAAGAGCCAAGTCCAGGATATGGGGGAGAAACTGCCTTGGTTTGGGGGAAGGGGTGGCAGGGCAGATGTGTTTGAGAGCAAATGGGAGGAGGGGCAGTATGAGGGACAGGCCAAGGTTCCCAGGACTTCTGGGATTCTGACAGCCACTTGCTTCTTCCACCAGCCCCGCCGCTGACGTCCAGCTGTCCCCACCTCAACGTGGGGGGCCTACCAGGATGAGCAAGCTGCCTGGAGAGCTGGCCCAGGACTTGGAGCACAGCCTGCCTGCTGTGGCCTCCCTGGGCACCTCACTGTCCCAAAGCCTCTCCTCACACTTCATCCCACCACCTCATGAGAAGCGCCAGGCCATCTCTGATGTCCGCCGCACCTTCTGTCTCTTTGTCACCTTTGACCTGCTCTTCATCTCCCTCCTCTGGATCATTGAGCTGAATGTGAGTTGTGGGGCGAAGCTGGGGGCACAGGACATGTTGGGGTCACCTGGGCCTCTGTTCACCCATTCGCCACATGGGAGGATTACCTCACCCACAGGGCTGATTGGCTAAAGTAAAGAATATGAAATAAGTACAGTAGTTGTCATCTTCCAGATAAAGAGATCACTTGGCCCAGGCTCTCCAGCAAGTACGTGGACTTAGCTGGACTTTGCTCTTGGCCTGTGCTCCATAATGCCCCCTAGTGGGGGCTCTGAGAAAAGGAGGAATACCTCTGGTTAACCTAAGAAAAAAATTTTTTTAAATATTTTATTTATTCATTTTCAAACAGAGAGAGAGAGAGAGAGAGAGAGAGAGAGCACACCAGGGCCACCAACTTGTGGGTCTGGCTTATGTGGGTCCTGGGGAATTGAACCCAGGGCCTTAGGCACTGGAGGCAAGTGCCTTAACCTCTGAGCCATCTCTCCAGCCCAACCTAAGAAAATTTTTGTGGTTTTTGGCTTTTTTTTTTTTTTTTTGAGGTAGGGTCTCACTCTAGCTCAGGCTGATCTGGAACTCATTCTGTAGTTCCAGGATGGCCTTGAATTCATAGCAATCCTCCTACCTCTGCCTCCCCAGTGCTGGGATTAAAGGTGTGTACTACCACACCTGGCTCAGTTTTTATCTTTTTATTTATTTGCAAGCAGAAAGAAAAAGGGAGGAAAGGAGAGAGAGAGGAAGGAGAGAATGGCTATGCCAGGCCCTCTTGCTACATGCAAATGCATGCACCACTTTGTGCATCTGGTTTTATGTGGGTACAGGGGAATCCAACCCAGGCCAGCAAACTTTGCAAGCAAGCACTTTTAACTGCTACACTCTTTCTCGAGCCAAATTTTTGTCTTCTTTCTGCCTTACTTTCCTCTCAGCTCAAGCTCATCCACCCATCCAATGATTCCGTCCATGTTTTGAATCCCTGTGGTGTTCCAGGTACTATGCTAAAAGCAGAACGGACAGTGGGAGGGAAACAGTAAGAACTTAGTCCCAGGTGGCTGGAGATAGAGTTGTCTCACAGCGCAGTGGTTGTCCCACCCTTGGGCCTGATCTGACCTCAGCACCCACAGAGGCAGGAGACCCAGGAGCAGGTGTCACAGGCATGGTGCCGCCCCAGCTTCTTCTCTGTAACTGTGTGACCTCAACTCTAATAGCCTCCCCCATTTTCCGCCTGAAGCGTGGGTTCACCATTAGCTCTGGATGGCAAGGGCCCTTCCTCCAGAACTCCAGCTTGGGCGGCAGAAGACAAAGCCTTTCTTCATAGAAGTGAGGCATTGGGGAAAGGCTGGTTTAGGGGCCAAAAGGACAAGACATGTTGAGCTGGAGGAGGCAGGGCTTTGAGGGTGGGTGACTGCCCTTGTGCACTGGAGACTCCTCAGCAAGGCTCAGGGCCTTTCAAAGCTTCCAGCCTTAGCCGGCTTCTTTAAGAAGGCCTCGCCTACATTCCAAGCAAGCCCTAAGATTCACCCATACCTTCACTTTAATACATATTTGATCATTTTACTTTGAAGTTCTTTGGCTGTAGGCTGTGCTTGCTTAGCAGTCATCACACTTTCTTGAGAATTCTTGCAAAGTGATCAAATCTAACCTACGAATTATTTTCCAGTGCAATGAAAGTTTTCAGAAGATCAGAGTTAACTATTAGTAGTCAGTGTGATGTTTCACTTGGCAGACAGTTAATGAAAATATAAGTGTGTGGATCCTTTTGAGACAGGCACTACCTGTGTCCTGAGTGCTGGGACTACAAATGTGCACTACCACACCTGAATGAAAATTTGCAAGCTTTTTTTTTTTTTTGAGGTAGGGTCTCGCTCTAGCCCAGGCTGATTGGAATTCACTATGTCGTATAATTTTAAGTATTTTAAGTATTCATTTATTTGTAAGCAGAGAGAGAGAATGGGCACACTAGGGCCTCTAGCTACTACAGACGAACTCCAGATGCATTCACCACTTTGTGCATCTGGCTTTACATGGGTCCTGGGGAAATGAACCTAGGCTGGCAGGCTTTACGAGCAGTGCCTTTAACCACTGAGCCATTTCCTCATCCTCTTGAAAAAAAATTTTTTTTTTGGTTTTTCGAGGTAGGGTCTTGCTCTAGTCCAGGCTGACCTGGAATTCACTATGTAGTCTGAGGGTGGCCTTGAACTCATGGTGATCCTCCTACCTCTGCCTCCCGAGTGCTGGGATTAAGGCGTGCGCCACCATGCCCAGCTTAAAATACTTTTTAAAATATTTATTTGCAAGGAGAGAGAGAGAATGAGAATGAATGGGCATACCAGGACATCCTGCAAATGAACTCTAGGTAAATGTGCATCTGGCTTACATGGGTACTGGGGAATCGAACCCCGGCCAGCAGGCTTTGCAGGCAAGTGCCTTTAACTGCTGAGCCTTCTCTCCAGCTCTGAAATACTTTTCTTTCTTTCTTTATTTTTTTCTCTTTTTGAGGTAGGGTCTCACTGTGGCCCAGGCTGACCTGGAACTCACTCTAGTCTCAGGCTGGCCTCAAACTCATAGCAATCCTCCTACTTCTGCTGGGATTAAAGGTGTGTATCACCATGCCTGGCACTTTTATTTATTTCTTTGTGAGAGAAAGAGAATGACAGAGAGAGGAGAGAAAGAGAGAGAGAGAGAGAGCTAGAGAGAGAGAGAAGGAGGGAGCGAGTGAGGGAGGGAAGAGTGCCAAGGCCTCTTGCCCCTACAAATGAACTCCAGATGTATGTACCATTTTGTACATCTGGCTTTATGTGAGTACTGCAGAATCAAACCCGGGTTATCAGGCTTTGCAAGCAAGCTCCTTTAACTGCTGAGCCATCTCCCCGGGTCCTATTTTTATATTTGAACTTATTTTGATGGCACTGGGGATTGAACTCAGGGCCTTTCACATACTAGGCAGGTACTCTTCCATAGAGCTATACCATAGTCCTGTACCCCAGTCCTATTTTCATAGTTTGGAACTTGCATATCTTTAGTTTTCTTTTTTTTTCTCAAGATGGGGTCTTGCTCTAGCCCATGGGCTGACCTGGAATTCACTACGTGGCCCCGAACTCACAGCAACCTTCCTACTTCAGCCTCTCAGGTGCTGGAATTAAAGACTTATGCCCCACACCCGGCAGGCACATATCTTTAATTTTCTGGTGGTGTGTGTCATCCATGTCCACAAACACCAGTAGGCTTATGGGACTAGCACAAGGTCTCTCAGCCAGAGACTGGCAAAACAGAACTGAATCTGGTCAGCCCTGAGGGGTACTCCAGATGTGGGAGAAGAGCTCTGAGGGATAGAGACTGTTAGCCATCTGAGGAGCACAAGGAGAGCTGGGGTGAGGCTGAGGCAGGCAGAGGAAAGGTAGGGTAGGACTTTTTGGGCCTCAGAGTGGTCTTCTTGAGGTGGAGGTTGTGAGGATGGGTCATTTGAGTGTTGAGGCTAAACAGATTGCTGTTCATTAATTGCAGAGTCACCTGGGAGCTTTGTAAAGATTCTGGATGCTTGAGCATCTAATCCTTAACAAATCCACGAGTGTGGTGGCGTCCACCTATGATTCCAGCACATGGCAGGCAGAGGCAGGAGTATCAGGAGTGCAAGGTCAGCCTGGGCTACATAGCAAGTTCCAAGCCAGCCTGGGCTATATGAGAACCTCAAGCAGCAACAACAACAAACACACACAAATCCTCCACAGTTCCGATTGGCCTGCCACTGTCAGAAGCCCCAATCTAGCTGGTCATTAAGGGTCTTCCTGAGATTCATTCCCAGCATGCTTCCTTCCTTCCCCTCAGCACCTCCATCCTTTCTGAGGAGTTGGGATACAGTCTTGCTCTCAGAGTCTACCCATACTTCCTCTTCTTCCAAACTCCTGTACCCCTGGAGTCTCGGCCAAGGTGTTGGGGGTCCTAGTGAACACACATAGTGAGCTAGGGCGGGACAGGAGTTGACACAAGTCTGCTGATGTTCATGCCTCCGGCAGCTTGATGGATTGAAGCCATTAAGCACAAACCTACTCGATCGATTTGCCACCTGGGGCTCTGTCTGCGACCCTGCCCACCCCAGCCCCATCAGCCCAGATGGATCTTTGGCTGGGAAGATGGAGAGCCACAGTGCTGGGAGGGCAGGCTCCCAACAGCTTTCCACCAGCCCTGCCTGTGCCCATCACCTCCCCTGAACAGCCCTCAGGCCTCCAGGCCTGCCCTCCTGGGCCCATCCCTTCCCCTGGACAGCCTTCAGCCCCCAGGCCTGCCCTCCTGGGCCCATCACCTCCCCTGGACAGCCCTCGGGCCCCAGGCCTGCCCTCCTGGGCAGTGTATTCAAACTCAGCATGGGTCATCCAGGTTGCCAGGCTGTTTGGAGAACTGTACTGGTGCCTGGGGTCTTGGGGTCCCCCTTGTTCCTTTGGGGGCCCCTTTGGGTGGTGGCTTGCCATTCCCACCTCTTCTCCAGCTTCCCCAATGCTGTCCCTTTGCCATTGTGAGGTGAAAGACAGCCCCAGGATTGGTTCTGCTTACAGAGCTCTTCCTGTCTTCCTCTCGCAGACCAATACCGGCATCAGGAAGAACCTAGAGCAGGAGATCATCCACTACAGCTTTCAGAGCTCCTTCTTTGACATCTTTGTGAGTGGCCATGGGCACAGAGTCACCTTTGTCTGGGCTCTCTTTCTGCACCCCAACATTCGGTCTGATGGAGGAGACTCGGCTCCATCCTCAGGGAACCCTCAGTCTTCAAAAGTGTCTCATTGGGGCCCCACATTCAGAGAGACCCCTGGCCAATAAGGGCACATGTCAGTTGTACCAAAGAAACAGTGAGCCACTATTCTCTCCTGAGGCGAGTGTACCCATGGGGATTGGGGAGGAGTTCTGAGGGAGCAGGAGCAGAGGGGATGTCACCCTGCAGCAGGGCTGGGGGAACCAACTGGAACTTGATAGCACCCCTCCTCTGCCAGGTCCTGGCCTTCTTCCGCTTCTTTGGACTGCTCCTGGGCTATGCCGTGCTGAGGCTCCGGCACTGGTGGGTGATTGCGGTAAGATGCCATTCGCGGTGGCTTTGGGCCCTGCCCAGTGGGGGCTGGTGTGAGGGACCAATGGAGAAGGGCTCACTCCAGAGCCTCTGCTTCCCTTCCTCCATGGCAGGTCACCACACTGGTGTCCAGTGCATTCCTCATTGTCAAGGTCATCCTCTCTGAGGTCAGTGGCTCAGGGCCCAGCTGGTCTTTGGGGTATCTGATCCGAGGGTAGGCTTTTCTTCTGAAAGGGGCATTTCTCTGGTTTGGGGGATCTGCCAGGTGGGGGGCAGTCCTGTCCCTTGAGAGCTTCTCCCACTTATCCCCCTGCCTCCTCAGGAGTCAGTTCTTCCAGCAGTCAAACCTCAGTTTACCCTGCTGCAGGTGTACATGATCCATCTTTGAAGCATGTGCCATAGAGGGTCCCTAAACAACTGATACCAGGAATGGGGTATATTCCATTTTGGATAGCCAGAGCTGGGCCCCAGGAGAGGCCTCTGGGTTTGGGGTGACCCTCTTCCATGGAGTTCAGTGTTCTCCCTCCACCTTAGCTGCTCAACAAAGGAGCATTTGGCTACCTGCTTCCCATTGTCTCCTTTGTCCTGGCCTGGCTGGAGACCTGGTTCCTTGACTTCAAAGTCCTACCCCAGGAGGCGGAGGAGGAGCGATGTGAGTGCTAGGATGGGTGGGGGTTTCTGGTCAGAGGGTCCTCCCAGCCCCAAGAAAGGAGAATCACAGGCTTCAGTCATTTGGCACCATCTTGCCCCCTTGGCAGCCTCCCCAGTCCAGAGAGTAAGCCCAAGGTGGGGAGGAGGGGACCCCAGACTGTAGCACAACTCTTCTGGGACAATGACTATCTATGTCTCCCAGGGTATCTTGCTGCCCAGACTGCTGTTGCCCGAGGACCCCTACTGTTCTCTGGTGCTCTGTCTGAGGGCCAGTTCTACTCTCCCCCAGAATCCTTTGCAGGTAAGGACTACTGAGTGGAGGAGCTGCCTTCAGGAAGGGGCTGTGTGGGGAGCCTGGTGGGCTGGGGCTGTTCTTTCTGTTCCTTCTCTCAGGCTCCCTGGGGAAAGCCAGCAACCCTCTCCCACACACATTCAGCCCCCACATCCTTACACTCATCCCTGAACCCCACCACCTCCTCTGCTTGCTCCCCCTCCTTACCATTGTTTCCCGCAGGCTCTGACAATGAATCAGATGAGGAAGTCTCTGGAAAGAAAAGTTTCTCTGCCCAGGTACTTGGTTGCCCACCCCCACCACACCTTAGAATAGGCACTGGAGAGGGGACAGGGCTGGGCTCTGCCAGGCTGGGCAGCTTTCCCTGCAAAGGGCCAGATCTCAGGCAGCCTGAGTGCCAGTGCTGCCAGCCCATTGGATTGTCTATCTCGCTCTACGCTGGTCAGACCCCCTGGCCTGTTTCATGCCTGGGGACACAAGAATAAGCACCCTGCGGGCCTCAGGAAATGTGCAAGGCCCAAGGACACTAGCTCAGACCCTGCATCTGGCTGGGCTTGGCTGGGTTCTTCTGAGAGGGGTGTGGAATGTCTGGAAAGAACAAGCCATGAGCAAGGTGGGGTACAGGCCCAAGGCTGACCCCTTCCTGCTTCCCACCCCTGGCCAGGAGCGTGAGTACATCCGCCAGGGGAGGGAGGCCATGGCGGTGGTGGACCAGATCTTGGCCCAGGAGGAGAACTGGAAGTTCGAGAAGAATAATGTAAGGAACCTCTTCCCTGCCAGACCCTCCTGACTGTGGTCAGAGTTTCCACTCCTTTTTCTGAGGCCTGAGAAATCCTGAGGGTTGCATGGGCCAGAACCTTATTCCTTCCCCAGGAAGAGGGGAGGGAGATAGAACCATGCAGCTGGAGTGGGCCACAGCCCTGGGTCCAGCATTGGGTAGGAGGCCAGGCTGGACTCTCCTGTCTCCTGCTCTTCAGTGGCCCCGGCCTCGCCTCCCTGCTGCACTTGGCTCCCTGTACTCCAGGCTTTGAAGTGGATGCCAGGCTCTGCCTTGTGTGTGGTGTTTTGTTTCGCGATCAAAATAACATTATCTGAAAAGATTGCAGAGAGCTTGGGGAGCAGGGAAGCACTTTGAGGCCTCTCTGGCCCTTTTGCAGCCCTTGGTGAATTGTAGGCGTGGTTCTGGTTCTGGTCTGCCCTGCTTGACAGAACTGCCATGTTTTACAGCTTTTCAAATGTCCCCAGACTTCTGGAATTTCCCACCCTGAGCTCTTGAAAACCTGCCCTGCCTGTTACCCTTTCCTGAGCCACCAGCCCCACCCAAATGCCCTCTATTTGCCTCCCTGACACCCGTCTGTCCTTGCTGCAGGAGTTTGGGGACACCGTGTACACCATTGAGGTTCCATTCCATGGCAAGACCTTCATCTTGAAAGTGAGTGAGGGAAGAGGGCCCCAGAGCCACCCGCTCTTGAGGGGAGGGCAAGTGAGCCAGAGCCCCTCTGGCATGACCATCCCTGGCCTGCCCTGTGCAGACATTTCTGCCCTGCCCTGCTGAGCTGGTGTACCAAGAGGTGATCCTGCAGCCTGAGAGGATGGTGCTGTGGAACAAGACGGTGACTGCCTGCCAGGTGAGCCTGTAGGCCAGGGCACAGTCACACACCCACCCCAAGATCCCCAGCCTCCCTTGGTGCTGCCATGGCTCCTCTGGAGAATGCTGGCGGGTGGAAAGCGCACTGGCTGCCTCAGGGAAGGCGGAGCTTCACCTAGGGGTTCCTGAGGTGTCAGGCCATCTAGGGGACTTTCCTAAACTTTATGTCTCCCCGTGGGCCCTCAGATCCTGCAACGAGTAGAAGATAGCACCCTTGTCTCCTATGACGTGTCTTCAGGGGCTGCAGGTGGTGTGGTGTCCCCCAGGTGAGTGCCCAGGCTCGCTCCTCTCAGCCAGACCTCCAGCCCTTGGAGAATTTGTTCTAACCCAGCCTCCCGTAGGGACTTTGTGAACGTCCGGCGCATCGAGCGGCGCAGAGACCGATACCTGTCATCTGGCATTGCCACCACACACTGTGCCAAGCCCCCCACACACAAATATGTCAGGTGAGCCCGGTCTTTCCAGGGCTGTGAGCAGTCAGGGTATAGAGTGTGCAGCCAGGCATTCCCTGCTGTTCTGTTCCTGCCCTGCTGGGCCTTGCCTCTCCTGGCCCTGCTCCTTTTCATCTCCCTACCTGGAACCATGCCACCAAGGCCAGGGAGCCCTGTGGTGGACAGCTAGCTGGGATAGTCCAGGGGATGGGGTCATACTGGACTCTTGAGTCCTGGGTTTCGCCCTTCTGCCTCAGGAGAACTAGCTTGTCTTTCTTCCTCCCTGTCCTTATGCTCTACCTTTGTCCTAGATGGCACAGAAGAGGAGTTTGGCTCTTCTGCTATGGGGGCCTCATCCAGATGGCCGTGTTGGGGTGGGGGTGAGTGCTGCTGGATCCTTATCTCTATGGGGCAGCAGCTCCAGCAGAGAGCACTCCTTGAGAACATGAGATTGGGCACTGCAGTGGCCTTGCTGGGTGATGGCAAGTTTGTTTCCTCTGGGTGCCAACTTGCTTATCTGTGGGAGGGTTAGTTAAGCTTGCTCAGTGAAAAGGCCATGGAAGGTGAGTGACTGGCAGCCCAGGGCCCAGCCACCTCCTGAGAAGGCGCCTTCTGGCCATGGTGCCACACTGCTCCCAGACTTGGGTGGGAGGTGAGACGCTCCTCCCTAGGCCACCTTCTCACAGCCAAAGCTTCCCTTCCCTCTCTGGACAGAATGGGTGAGGGCTAAGAGGGTGATGAGCCAGCACCAGCAGGCTGGGGTAGGCTGAATCAAGTGTCACAGAGCCGATCCTGCTGTCCTTGAGCGCATTGAGACAGTGATGGCTGCTCCCCTCTTCTACTGCAACCCCAGCTGAGCCTGGAACAGGGTTGGGATTCAGGGGTCTTGCTTACCTCCCCATGATGCCTCTCTTTAGGGGAGAGAATGGTCCGGGGGGCTTCATCGTGCTCAAGTCGGCCATTAACCCACGTGTCTGCACCTTCATATGGATTCTTAACACAGATCTCAAGGTAGGCAATGAGGGGTTAAAGAGGGGCTTTGGAGTGGAGAGGACATTGCTGTGTGGCTTTGATCATGCTCAGGCCCCCTACTTTTAGCCTCCTTTAGTGAGGATTGGGGGCAGTTCTGGCCTTGAGTTGTGGGAGACACATGACCTCCCTTTCTTACCCTTAATTCCCAAGGCCCCAGGAGGGGTGGCTGGCTGCCAACGCAGCCCCACCTGGGTCTGTTTGTGCGGCTGGTGCCAAGACCTGGACACAGCATGTTCCTCCCACTGAAGGAGAGGGCGTCCTGAGAGGATTCCTGAGCTCTCCCACCCTCTGACACAGGGCTCCCTTTCTAGTAGGAGTGACAAGGGGAGACCCTGCAGAGGGCCAGCCATAGCATGACTTCTTCCTGCCTTTCTCAGGGCCGCCTGCCTCGCTACCTTATCCACCAGAGCCTCGCAGCCACCATGTTTGAATTTGCCTTTCACCTGCGGCAACGCATTGGAGAGCTGGGGGCCAGAGCTTGAACAACCCCCTGCCACCCTGCAGGCCAGGGTCCTGTTGCCATGGTGTCCACAGCCAGGAAGGAGGGCTAGTTGGGCTTCCCATTGCCCACAATGGACTGTCTGCCAAGCAGTGGCTGGAACCTGTGGCCCTGAGCATTTGTGGAGTTGAACCCTTGGACTCGGGGTGCTCCTGAGAGAAGAAGCGGGCTCTGCCCTGCTGGTGTTGGCACACCATCCTTGCCTCTCAGCAGAGGCCATGCCTGTCTCCAGGCCTTGAAATGGGCAGGGCTGGGCTGCCTGACTCGGTCACTGAGGACCTGAGTCTGAGGAACTGGTTGCCAGTGTTTAGGTGAAGGAACCCTTCATCTGACTGTTCTTGGCTTGATTTTGTAATTATTGAAAAGGTCTGGGACCTTTTCCATACATACTTGTAGGGGAGGGACAGGTAGGGTTTTCCCCTTCTCTCCAGGGTCTCTTTGGGAACCTTTGTAATTTGAGCCAATTAAAAAATGAACTAAAAACAAACCTGGGTTTTCCTGCTGGGATGTTTTACCCCCCTGGAGGTCTGAGCTGGGTGGCTCTTGACACGCAGGAACCTCAGAAACACTGCCCAGCCCCTCACCAGCTCACCCAGGGCCTGCCAGTTCCTGGGCCTCGTTCCCTGATGGTTTGGCAAGTTGATCACTGGCCTCAGGTCTGTAGCCCAGGCTGAGGGGTCAGAGAGACAACCCCAGTACCAGAGCAGGTCTGGAAGTGGGTATGGGCTTTGGGGTCACTGAGGCACTTGTGCCTCCTCTAGACCCCAGGGTTCCACTTTCTCACCCCTCTGTCCCCACTAGCCTCATACTAGGAACAACTCTTTCCCTCCCTGTCTTGGGTTTCTGAAGGAGCCAAGTGGATCCTTTTTGGTCCTGGTAGGTGTGTGACCCTGGGCAAACCCTGGGCCTGTTGCCAAGTTGAGAGGTGGAAGGCACACAGCAGGCAGAGTGCCTTTGGCATCAGTAGTGGCCTTTTGGCTCCTGCCAGAAGCTGGGTGCTGTTGTCTCTACACAGCCCAGCCTCAACCCTTGTCACTGCCTCTTCTGGTGCCTTTTGCTTAGTCATTGATGCCCTCATTCCCTCACTCCACTCCCTGGGCCCACCACCGTGCCTACTGGCTTCTAGTACCCTGATTGCTCTCTCAGTGCTGGGCATTCCCACAACATCTTTTTCTCCTGCTTTCTATGAGAGCCAGTCCTCTCCTAGGATCACCATGGAGTTGGCAGGCCCAGAGCTCTTACAGAAAGCAAGGGGGTGAGGTCCAGAAAAGGGAGAGACTGACCCATGGTCACACATCTACTTAGCTTGGGCTAGGGCTGGGGCTTCTGACCACTACTCATGGAGCCTCTGGGCTCCCATCTCACCCCATTTCTTCACACATCGGCAGCTGGGGATTGGGTTGGGTCAGCCACTACCCACATCTGCTCTTCGCCTTGACTGACTGGCCCTAGGAGACCATTTTTCTGACCATTGGCCATGAAGAAATGAACGTACCAGGCAGACCTTCTGGTCACAGGGCCCCAGGTGTGACATTAAAGTCCCCTCCCTCAGCTGGTGTATGGGCAATTGAGACAGGTCACACTGTTCCTTCTGGTCAAGGGGCCTGGCTGGGGGATGTGCTCTTAAGCCTGGGGCAGAGGCGGGCACACAGCAGCCCTGGAATAGAATGAGGGGGGCATCCGTCCCTGCTGTCTCCTGCTCTGTTTACAGACAAGCTGCTGTCCTCCCTGAGCAAGGGCATCGCCAAGGTGGCACGAGGCTGGGCATGTGCCTGGTCTAGGTAGTGTTACAGAGGGCCAGAAACCCAAAGTGTTACTCTGAGGACCTCAGGTCCTGCCAGAGCAGTTTGCTTGCTTCAGATAAGGCTGACCTCTGACCTGGGGGCGGCCTGAGTCCAGGTGCCCTAACCCCCACCCTGGACTCAACCCCCCCATCAGTGAGTCTTGGCTCTGCTTATAGCATCTGACGCCAGAGGGGCCAAAAATAGCCCCTGGAGAAGGGGGAGAAGGGGGCTATTTAAAGGGCCTGGGGGCAGCTGGGCAGAGCTGAGCAGTGGGAGAAAGGAGTGACCATGGCCACTTCAGAGCTGAGCTGCCGGGTGTCTGAGGAGAACCAGGAGCGCCGGGAAGCCTTTTGGGCTGAGTGGAAAGATCTCACTCTGTCCACCAGGCCAGAGGAAGGGTGAGTGTGGGTCAGCTGGAAGCCCTGCCTCTACTCCCCCAGAGCACCTCTGAGTCAAGTGAAAAAACGGAAGCTTCCAAAGCTTCTAGGGGTCCCTCCTGCCCCCTGGGTCCTGGCTGCCCCACAGAGCCCCCATCCAGCCTGGACCTGGAGGGCAGCAGCTCTCAGGAGCTCACTGCCCCCTCTGCTTGCAGCTGCTCCGTGCATGAGGAGGATACCCAGCGGCATGAAACCTACCACCGGCAGGGTCAGTGCCAGGCACTGGTGCAGCGTTCACCCTGGCTGGTGATGCGCCTGGGCATCCTAGGTCGTGGGTTGCAAGAGTACCAGCTGCCCTATCAGCGGGTGCTACCTCTGCCCATCTTCACACCCACCAAGGTGGGGGCCGCCAAGGAGGAGCGCGAGGACACCCCTGTCCCGCTACGGGAGCTGCTGGCACTGGAGACAGCCCTGGAACGTCAAGATGTGGCCGAGATCACCAAGCAGCTGCCCCCTGTGGTGCCCGTCAGCAAGCCTGGGACCCTTCGGCGCACCCTGTCCCGCTCTATGTCCCAGGAAGCACAAAGAGGCTGAGAGAGACTGTGGCTTGGGCTCCACTGTGCCCACCCTGGGCTGGGCCCTTCCTGGCTAGGACCACGGAGGGGAGCTGCTGGCCGCGGCTGCTTTGTAGTTTGCCCAGCGTTGGGGGCTGTGGGAAGAGGGAGACGGAGGCCAGGATGCCTGGGTCTCCTGAGATCCCAAAGGGAGGGGAGCAAAGATGGCAGGCACTAGGGGTAGACAGCTGGGGGTCAGCCCAGCTGAGCACCCTCAGCCCCAGGAGGAGGGTTGAAAGATGCTGGTGAGGGCAAAAGACCCTTGGGAGCTGGTTCACATTTCAGCTACAGAGAAAGATAGGGCAAGTGAGGGGATCCAGAATGCTCTGGGAAGGGAACTCTGAAGGAGACTGGAGGGAGGGGGACGTGAGGGAGGGGGACGTGAAGACGGCAGAGGCAGGGCAGGCCCCCAGCACCCTCTGTTAGTGCTGCAATAAACATAAGTGCTCAACTAAGTTCCAGGCTCTTCTCTTTTCTTGTGGTTGGGGGGAAGCATCCTGTCAGTGGCTGTCTGTCCCCCATGCACATCTGGGAAAGCCCTACACCTGAGCTGAATATGGCAGGGCCAGAGGGAACACTCCATGTTTGAGGGTGGTGCAGGGTGGCTGTCCCACAGGGCCCTTTCCTGTGCTGCTGCTGCTGCTGCTGCTGCTGCTGAGTACTGGCTTCTATGTCCAGCCCTTGGCTCTGGTTGGTGCCTAGCAGGCCAACTGGCATCAGGGTTTGCTTTGGTGATATGGAGGGGCCTGGCAGCGGGGCTGTCCTTGGCTGAGCCTTGGGGGTGTGGATGGGGTCAGTGACCCCAAGGCCTCTCCGTTGTGACTCCAGACTGAATCAATCCTTGGCTGGGACCAGGTGCTCCACCCTCCCTGGCCCCGGTGGGTTGGGGGGGGGGAGAACAGGGTCAGGTTCCTGTCTGTGACCCTGCAGCTGTTATGATGACTCACGTCCCAACCTGGCTGCTAGCGCGACAAGGCTTGGGACAAGGAGGGGGCACAGACAAGGCAAAGGAGGCCAGGACCACCTTGGCAGAGGCTGGTAGCTGAAGGGCACAGACTTAATCAGTGGGGTCCCTCTCCGGGATGACTGGAGATGTGGATCCCTGTTTGGGGGATTGGGAGGGTAGACTAGCATCTGTGGGCTGGGTACCCGAAATACCAAGAAACAGGGCCTGCGAGCCAGGCTTGGCGGGATTCCTCAGAAGGTGCGAGGAGTTGGAGACCCCCCAGACTCACAGGCCTGCACCCCCTAGTGGCCATGATGGCAAGAATGCGGAGCTCCGAGCTCTCCACCTTCACTTGGGGGTGTCTGGTGTCCCAGCCATGGTGGGAACATCTCGAACCTTCCAGCCCCCAGATAAGCAGCTCCCAGGCGAGGGGCCCGCGGGGGATGCCCAGCTGTCCCGCTCGCTAAGTGCATTACCCCCGCTCGCCTCCCCTATCGCCACTGCCATCGGATGGGCTGAGGTCCGCTCCCTCGCTCGCTCGAGGGCCCCGGGGCAACCGCGACAGCGGCCAGAACGCACTGTCCTTTCCGGAGGAGGGGAGGGGCGCTGGAACAGGCCCAGAGAAGGGAACAGGGTGGGGGTTGTAAGGGGTGTCTTGAAAGAAGGGGAGCCAGGACGGGGGTCTTGGAGGGACAGCGCTGGGAGGTGGCAACTGGGGACGCGGGGTAATTCAAACTTTGGGGTGAATTTGCGGGAAACCGGGCCGGAAGAGGGGTATCCGGAGCCGGGGTGGGGGGCGGGGCGGGACCCGAGCCCGGCAGGTGAGGCCCAGGAGGGGTGAAGAGGGTGGGGTGGGAGCCGGTGTTCCAGCGGGTGCCCTCCACCCCGCGCCACCCGGACACTAATGGAGATGGATGGGGCGGTGGAGACGCCAGAGACCCGAGAGAGCGCACGGCCCCTGGCTGCTCCTGGCTCATCGCCGCCCCCGCGGAGGGGTCCGGGCTGTAGATAAAGGGGCGCTGAAGCCAGCGCACCGCAGAGGCCACGACAGCAGCATGAGCCGAGCCGAGCCGAGCCACGCGGCGGCCGCTGCGCCTGACCTGGACCCTGGCCGGGCGGCCGTCGCCTCGGCTTACCAGCGCTTCGAGCCCCGCGCCTACCTCCGCAACAACTACGCGCCTCCTCGCGGGGACCTGAGCAGCCCCGACGGCGTCGGGCCGTGGAAGCTCCGCTGCATGGCACAGACCTTCGCCACTGGTGAGCGTCGGGGACACTGAGGCCTGAAGTACCAGACGTCACCGGGAAGCCAAAGAGGCGAGAGGGAACTGAGTGCACACCAAATGAGGTCCAAGATGGGCGCGAACACGAGGGAGACAGGTAGCCCACTGGGCGGCATAGAGACAGCACTGAGGTCGCAAAGGGAGAGCCAGAGACAGGCAGAGAGAGGCACAGAGGAGCCGCCCTTTAATCCCAGCATTGGGGAGGCAGAGGTAGGCCTGAGACTACAGTGTGAATTCCAGGTCAGCCTAGGCTAGAGCGAGACCCAGAGGCTAGGAGCCTGAGACAGGCTGAGAAAATGCTCAGGTGGGGATGCCTGAGGGAGACGGACGAGATGAAGGAAAGGACAATGAGGTTGGATGGGGAAGGGAGAAGAGGCACCTCTACCTTCTCTGTGCAGGCGGTTCTTTAGTCAAAGGAGCCAAATCTTTCCCAAGGTAAGTATCTCAGGCTGGACCCAAGACAGCCTGCTTGACCCTAACTCCTGAGCCAGAGTTTCTTCCAGACTGTCACATTTACCAGGGAGAAAGGGGGTGAGAGCCACCTGAGTCCCTCTTCCTCTGTCTTCCCTGCCAGGCGAGGTGTCTGGACGTGTCCTCATTGACATTGGTTCGGGCCCCACCATATACCAGCTGCTCAGTGCCTGTGCCCACTTTGAGGATATCACCATGACAGATTTCCTGGAAGTCAACCGCCAGGAGCTGGGACTCTGGCTGCGTGGGGAGCCAGGAGCCTTTGACTGGAGTGTGTACAGCCAGCATGCCTGCCTCCTTGAGGGCAAGGGGTAAGGGCCTGGCAGGGGCCTTCCTGTGGAGTGGCTCTGCTCGGGGGGGGGGGGGGGGGGGGGGGTGGTAGTGGAGGGCTGAGTATGGGAAAGTTTCAAGCCCTGTCTTTGTCCCCTGTACAGTGAGTCCTGGCAGGAGAAGGAGAGCCTGCTGCGAGCCAGGGTAAAGCGGGTCCTTCCCATTGATGTGCACCAACCCCAGCCCCTGGGTGCTGTGACCCTAGCACCCCTGCCTGCTGATGCTCTGGTTTCTGCCTTCTGCTTGGAGGCTGTGAGCCCAGACCTCGCCAGCTTCCAGCAGGCCCTGCACCATATCACCACGATGCTGAGGCCTGGAGGGCACCTTCTCCTCATCGGGGCCCTAGAGGAGTCATGGTACCTGGCTGGCGAAGCCAGGCTGGCGGTGGTGCCAGTGTGTGAAGAGGAGGTGAGAGAGGCCCTAGTGCTTGGTGGCTACGAAGTCCGGGACCTTCGTACCTATGTCATGCCTGCCCATCTCCGCACAGGTGTAGATGATGTCAAGGGCATCTTCTTTGCCTGGGCACAGAAGAAGGTGGGGGTGGAGGTGTGAGGGCCAGACTCCTGTTACTTGAGATGACACCTAATAAAACAACCATTCCCTGCTGTGAGTGTCACCACCATCTGTGGGAGTCCTGGAAGCAAGAGGGGTGCAGACATCTCTTCTGATGGCAGGGGTGGGGTGTGAAAGGAACCAAGGAACCTCCAGAAAGATCACTTTCTGTACCTTCCATTTTTCCCCAACTGAGAAAGGCTAAGGTGGGGCAGAGGGAGAGTTCACACAGCACCTGCTGCCTGCCAAGCTGTCATTACAGCCATCGCTACTGGGCCTTCACCTCACCTCAGCAGTGTCCTCCCATCAGCCTGTTTCTAGGCGAAGCGCAGAGAGCTTGAGCAACAAGAGCTGAAGCTGGAGGGAGCCAGGACAGTGGACGGCAGGGAGGTGTTAAGGCCCAAATATAAGCAGAGGCTTGGGAAGCAAGAGATGCCAGCTCCTACCCTCACCCTGCTCCAGGCTGGCCTTGAACTTTGCCTGGCTCTACACCTGGTCCCTGCCATCCATGTGCCCAGGTAGAGATCCTGCTTCCTTCCCTCCAGCCCACTTTACACACAAAGGAGCTGAACCAGGTGGGGAGGCTGAGGATTGATTTATTAATCATGTCCCTTGCATTCTCCTGCCTTAAAATAGTTCTCAGTATCAAAAGACCCCAAGAGAGGCTA
Source organism: Zapus hudsonius (assembly GCA_004024765.1). Taxonomy (NCBI): domain Eukaryota; kingdom Metazoa; phylum Chordata; class Mammalia; order Rodentia; family Dipodidae; genus Zapus; species Zapus hudsonius. The sequence goes on from PVHP010018662.1 coordinate 18,264, forward strand.
CCCAAGTCCCTGAGGCTGGAGGCCTGAATAGCTCCCCAAAAAAGGGACCAGGGTGTTGGGACAGAGCAAAACCCAAACCCCTGAGCTCCCTAATGTGCCACAGCCCAGCTGTGGATTACTTTCCAGATGGGTGCCAGTGCAGGGTGTTGACTAAATGGCCCCTACACATCCTGGGCCCACCTAGGTGCCATAAGATCCTCTGGGAAAGGCTGAAATGACACTCAGGCACAAGCTCCACTCCCTCTTTCCCCTTTGCCTGATGCCCCCCAAAGTACAGCTGTAAGGAAAGGGCTAAAAGGGAGAACTGGAGACCTGCAATGCGAAGAAGGCAGAGAGGTGGGAGGAGGTCCCCTCTCCCTCCTTCCTGCTGCCCAAGGGGCCAGCTCTGGAGGGTGCTCTCAAGGTATGTGGGGATCCCGAGGCTTGGAGACACAAGAGGCACTGAACAGGCACCCCCACCCACAGCCAGCACCCCAGAGTTCATCAGATCATGCACTTGGTCCCCCATCTTTCCTCAGCCTTCTCCATAGTGTGGCTTGTGCACCTGCTTGCACATTTATTTTAGACCCATGCACCAGCACGCTCATGGCTTACATACCTCTACACCCCACCCTCACCCACTGCAGGCAGAGGCTCACACACACTCACCCACCTCCTAAACTCATGCTCACCAACTTCCAGTTGCTTCAGCCCTTGGCATGGCCCACACTCCTTCATATGCTGGTATGTCAGCTCTGAGCCAGAACACATCCCAGGAATCTAGTCCTGGGCCCTGGCTGGGGCAAGAAGCAAGGGGAACCCCCTCCCCAGACCCAGTCCCAGCAATCTGGGTCCTTGGAATCCTTGGAGATTTGGGCAGCTAAAAAGTAGACACCCAGTGCCACCTAGTGGTGCCCTGGAGGAGGGCAGGGTAACAGAAAGTTCATTGTACCTAGTCTCCCTATGGGTGATAGGGGTGAGGGACGTGGGGAGGGCATTGGTGGAGGCAACAGAGGCAGACCTAGGAACTGGCCCCAGCCCTGCTCAGACTCAGATGCAGGAGGACTGCCCATGCCCTGCCTCACGCCAGTGTGCCACCACCAGCTGTGAAACCCATCCAGGGTGGCGGCATGATACTGGGCCCATGGCTCTCCCAGTCCAAGTTCAAGAATCTCAGAGGAAAAAACAAATGATCTCAAAGGGGAAGAGGAAGGAACCGGCAGGAAGGGGACAGGTCTGCTCCCAGGGTCTTCAGTCCAGTTTGAATTTGGCTTCCAATTCCTTCAGCAGGTACAGGCTGTCATCCTCCAGAAAGCTGTGGGCCGAAGGAAGAGCCCTCTGAGGCAGGTGCCCAGCTCTGAAAGCTCCCCACAGGACATGTGGGGTGAGAGCAGGCAAGAAGGAGGGGCTGGTGGGCATAGGAAGCCCTCATTTGCCCCAGGAGCAGACAAGGAAGGGCGCAGAGAAGGTGGGCACAGGGTGTGGCACCAACCTGAAGAAGAGAATGTGGACAGGGATGGTGCTGATGTGCCAAATGGCATGGGCATCCAGGACCCAGAAGAGGGGTGGGAAGTCGAACAGCTCCAGCAGGGACAGCCCCTGCAGCATCAGGACCACGATGACGCACTTGCGAGCGTGAGGAAGCCGCCGGTGGTTCCGCAGGCACCAGGCCAACCACCATGCCAGATTCACCAGGCCTGCGTGCCAGGGCAGGAGAGGCTCGGTTGCTGGACCTCTTTCTTGAGCCTAGCCATCTTCCCCAGGCCCTCTGACCCCACCCAAGCTTCCTGTCTTCCACCTCAACTTCTCTGCCTCTGCCCCCAAGGGTCTCTTCAGACCTCCTGCCAGGAGCACCACCCTTGTGCCCACCCCACAGAGTCCAGTCCCCAGGCCTCAGCCTTGCCTCACCAATAGCCACGTTGGCCACCATGTTGTAACCGTAGTCAAAGCGGATGAGGCTCAGATAGGAGACATGCAGGGTCAACAGCAGCAGCAAGAGGGCTCGGAAGGCACTGGCCACAGCCGGACACTGCAGTCCCACCGTCCTGCCAGGCCACCCAGACCAGCTCAGATGGTGCGTGTGGTCCCCGGAGCAGATCTCCCTGACCCATCTCCTCCCCAGCATGAGTGCGGGTTCACCGAAGCCACTATCCTCCTCGCCCTTGTCCCCCTCCCCCATGTCCCTTTCCAGAACAGCTCTGCAGGGCTGTGAGGAGGCCAGGGAAGAAGGTGCCAGGAAGCCCTCTCTGCCCTGTAGCCCCCCCTGGGCAGGCTCACCTGACACAGCACAGGTAGACCGAATGCAGGATGACAGCCGAGGCACAGAAGTAGTCCATCTTCTGAGAATGGGGAGAGCCCATGGGGTCGTGAGAGGAGCAGGTTATCACGGAGGAGGGCAGGGGCCACCAGGGGTGGGGCAGGAAGGGGACTGGGTGCAGGCTTGCTTGCAGTCAGCAGGCACTGTCTAGCACCCTCTGCCTATGGCCGTGTCACTGTGTTTTAGAACACTTCTTCGGTATGGCAGGGAATTCACAGTGTCATCTGAGTATGACAGGCATGAACTCCAGTTCTGATCACAGTAGCTGGATGTGACCCCTAGCGAAGGCTCAGCAGCCTTATGAGTCAGAAAGAGCCAATGAAAACCCCATCCTGCAAATCCAGGAGAGATGCTGTGCACAGCCAGGCTTGGAATGCCCCTGCACTGATGTGGCTGAGGACAGAACTGTCACTATACTGTGGAGCCTGCTCTGCCCTCCCCTGAGCTCCTTTGGGACTGTCCCTGCACAGGGCTGGGAGGCACTCACCTCTGTGAGGTCAGTGTCTCTGGTGTGGAAGACTGTGGACCAGAACCAAGCATTGAGAGACACCTGAGGAGGGAGGGGGCCGGTCAGCATGCCACCTCAAGGTGAGGGAGTCCCCAGAGGGCTTGTGCCCCTTGCCTGCTGCTCTGGGGATAAGCAAAGTGCTTTCCTTGCCACTGGAGCCTTCATCCTGATCCAGCCCACCTCCCCCAGGGTACTTCCCACAGCCCTAAACTGCCGCCCAAAACCCCAAAACCAGGGGGCTACAGCCAGTATGGCTGACACCTGGCCAGGAATCAGTCCTGGCAGAGCCTAGTTCCCAGGTTACCCAATCACTAAGACAACAGGCCCCAGGGCTTTTCCTCCTCCCCACTGCCAGGTGATGACAGCCCCACCCGGCTCAGGGAGGAGCCAGTGACCTCAGCCTCTGGGGGTGGGAATGAGGTGGGTGGGGTAGAGGGGCTTGAGCCAACTAGGGGTGTGTCCCAAAGAACAACAAGCCACCAAGCAGATCCCACTGGGGCCCAGTTTCCAAGGATGGAGGCCAACCTAGCCCAGCTTCCTCCTGGCAGGACCTGGGAATCCTGGGAGAAGCAGGGATCAGACAGAAGGGGCTGTGGAGTGGGAAATGTTGGGGGCTGTCTTCCTGGAACTGGCTGCTAGAGTGGGAATCTGGCGAATGAGCTCCAGGCTTGTGGGAGTTGGTGCTGGCACTTTCTTCAGGGCCTGATGTCCACAGCAAGGGCCCAAGTTACTGAGCAAAGGATGAGATGGGAAACCAGGGACAGCTAGTCAAAGAAGGAAGTGCAGGGGCCGGGTCCAGTGTGCCCTGGAGGTGGGAGGGATAGAAGGGAGACAGCAGGCCTGATAGAGCTGCTCACTTGGGTACCAGGACGACCAGTCAGGCAGGGGACAGAGGTCTAGAAGCCATTCTGTGGGGTCCCAAGGCAGGAGAGTTCCCCATGCGGGCAAGGAACTGAGGGCCAGAGGGAGGGCAGGGAGGTACGGTGGGGCTGAGCCTGGCTCCTGCTCTGCTAGCTCTGCACAGGGTGCTTTCCACAGGAGGCCCCCCCTAAACCCTGGACTCTGCCTCTTGCTGAGATGGCCCCTCTCCCTAAGAGTGTCCCATGGGGAGGGACTCCTCTTCTGACCCTTTTCTCAGATTTGGGAGGCAATTTCATTAAGAATGCTGCCCAGCAGTTGGGAGGCAGAAGTAGGATCGCTGTGAGCTCAAGGCCAGCCTGGAACTACAGAGTGAGAACCTGGTCAGCCTATCCTACAGTGAGGCCCTACCTTCAAAAAAAAATAATAATAAAATGCTGTTGCAAGGGTGGAGAGATGGCTCAGCAGTTAAAATGCTTATTCCCCAGCACCCATGTAAATACAGATGCACAAAGTGACGTGTGCATCTGCAGTTCATTTGCAGTGGCAGAAAACCCTGGTGTGTACATTCTCTCTCTTTCTCTCTCTCCCTCCCTCCCTCTCCTCTCTCTTAGGCTGTATTTTTTTAAGTCAGGATCTCACTCTAGCCCAGGCCCATATATATATTTGAAAAAATGAGCCTGGTGTAGTGGTGCACACCTTTAATCCCAGCACTTGGGAGGCAGAGGTAGGAGGATCACCAGGTGAGTTTGAGGCCACCCTGAGACTACATAGTGAATTCCAGGTCAGGATGGTCTAGAGTGAGACCCTACCTGGAAAAAAACAAAATAAAAATTGCTGCTGGGGGAAGGGGGCTGGGGAGAAGGCTCTGCGGTTAAAGGTGTTTGCTTGCAAGGGCTGTTGGCCTGGGTTCAATTCCCCAGTGCCTATGTAAAGCCAGATATGCAAAGTGGTACAAGCATTCCCCACCCCTCTCTAAAATAAATAAATAAATAAATATTATATATATATATATATATATATATGGTTACTTAGGCCTGCCTGTTGTGCCTAAATTTTCATAGTTGTAAAACCAGCATGGATGGATCAGGATTAGTGAGCAATACAGTATGGCACTCAGCATGGGGTGAACCTTAGTGTGGACAGCATAGAACTGTGTCCTGAGGCCACTGGAACTTCCCCTTCAGCCTCCCATTCTTCCTCTGGGCCAAAGCCATGAGGTCTAGGCCAGGAAGGAGTCCCTCAGCTCCAGTCCCCATCTCAGGCCCAGGCCTGGACACTGCTCCACAGGGAGACACTCCCTCCTTAAGCTCAAGTATTACCTCAGCCCCTAAATAAATGTGGGTTGGTTTCTGAGACAGGGTCTTGCCCAGGTTAGCCTTGAATGCTTGGGCTCAAGCTATCTTCCTCCCTCAGTCTCCCAGGTAGCTGGGGTTACAGACACTGAAGTGGACTCAGTGGTGTGTTCCTGGATAAGAAACTTGGCTTCTGTGGGCTCAATGACCTCACAAAACGGGGTTAAAACTGCACCGCCATGTCTGACACACCTGGCACAAAGCCCCTCCATCAGGGCTGCTGTTACTGCTGCCTGATACACAGCAGGTGTCAATTTCCTTCATCATGTTCAGTGGGCTAACCCCATGACTCCCCTTCACCTGACTCCCAATTTCCTTGTCCTCAGAGCTCACCAAATTCAAGATCAAACCATGGGGCTGTATAGTCTCTGGCTCCTAGAATATGTCACCTCAGCCACGGGAAGGTTCCAAAGCCACTGTCCCATCAGGATGTCCCAGCAGAGAGTGTTTCCTACAGTTTGTGGTCAGACACAAGCAGCAGACAGATGGACAGGGAAGGGAGGGGAAGCCCCAAGGCAGATGCACAACTGTAGGAGACTCCTCTGCAGTGGGAGGGGCTGAGAGGGAGGACAGTGAGGACTTTATGTAAACACCAGATAGGGGGAGGCCAGGCCAGGGATTCGAGAAGGGAGGTGGGGGTGAGGGGACAGGGAGAGGGAGGCAGGAGGCTGCTTCAGTCTGCTGGCAAATAAGAAAACAGACAAAAATATCACAGCCGTGAAACTGGTTGGATGCCAAGTGAGCCTGATCTGTCAGGAATTCGACCCCTGTGCTAAGCCCCGGTGCTTGGGCTGTCATTGACACCATGGCCGTGGGGACAAGTGGGTCTTTAAATAGCCTGGTGTCTCAGAGGTGGGGGAGGCGGAATGTTAACTATGATGCCCGCAGCCATCCTGTCCCTTCCCCAGGGCCACAGTGTCTCACGATGGGTCTTCGGTAGGGCAAGCCTGCCCCCAGCTCACTCCAGAGAGTGGGAGCCTTCTCCATCATCAAAAGGGGTTCCTGGGCTGGGAAGATGGCTCAGCAGGATAAGTGTTTGTTTTGCAAAGCCAAGAGCCAGAGTTCAACTCCCCAGTCCCACGTAAAGCCACATGCACAAAGTGGCCATGTTTCTGGAGTTCATTTATAGCAACAAGAGTTAGCCTCTCTCTCTCTCTCTTTCTCTCTCTCTTTCTCTCTCTCTTTCTTTCTCTTTCTCTCTCTCCCTCTCTCTCTGCTCATAAATAGATAAAAATATATATTTTTAAAAAGATTCCCTTATTTCCTGACATTGCCTATTCTGTTAGCCCTTGTCTGACAATTGGGAAGTCTTTCCTGAAGTCTAACCCTCCTTCCCCTATAATATTAGCCTCTCTTCTTGTAGTTTCCTCAAGAGACTCTCATCAATTTCTGCCACTTCCTCCTCTCACTTCTGCACTTGAGGACCTTCCTCTACTAGGAGAGGAGCTGGTTTGCCCTCCTGACCCTGGCAGGGAGCCAGGCCCCCTGTTCTGTGAAGTCAAAGAGTCAAGGTGTGCAGAGCTCAGCTCAGCTCAGCTCAGCTCAGCTCAGCTCAGCTCAGCAGGTGTTTGCCCGGCCAAGCTTAGACCCAAACAGCAAAGCAGGAGCTACCTTCTGGAAGCTTTGTGGAGCCCACTGGGGGCAGGGTCTTCTCATTTCTCAGAGAGAAGAGGGTGAGATGTCCCGCCCCTACCTAGCACAAATCAGGTCCCCACTTGTTCCAGTAGACCCAGCCCAGGACAAAAGTCCACCGCCACACCCTACAAATCAGCCACTCTACTCAGGGTCCCTCCCTCCTGGAGAAACACACACAGGGCTCCAGGATCAGGTAAACCAAACTAGATGTGGTGGTGCACACCTGTAATCCTGGTTCTCTGGAGGCTGAGGTAGGAAGACGAAGAGTTTGAGGCCAGCCTGAGTACACAGCAAGACACTGTTTCCAAAAAAGAAAAAAAGAAAAGAGAAGAGAAGAAAAATGCACAACAAAATAGATCATCCCAGGGGAGTGGGCTCTGAGGCTGGGTCCCTGGAGGGTCTTGTGATGGCAGGAGGGAGTCCCATGACCCAGAACCCCAGATCCCCCTGTAGAGTGATCTAAGACATAGGCTCCAGCCATCTTCCACCCAACATCCCCTGCTCCTTCTCCAAGGATCTTTGGTCACACTGGACTGTAGGATGCAGACAGAGCTGCCTAAAAGGGGAGGGAGGGGTGGGAAGGGGTGGGCAGTGCTGGCTCTGAGCTGTGTTCCTGAAAGAACTCCAAGAGAAAGGGGACAGGTGTAACCTCCTCAACTTCCCTGTCCTTCCTGCTTTCTTGGCCAGGTCCAAATTCCCCTCTCTATTAGAGCCTACACAGGAAGTGGTGGCTCTATTGCACCCATGTCTGTAAGCACGGGTGCTGATGCCAGGCCTCTGCCTACAGCGGCATCCTGGCCCCAGCCTGGCGCTCAGCCCACTCACCCACGTCATCTCCCTCTACTCCCCTTCACCCAGCCACACTCCAGCCAGACTGACCCGAGGTTGCCTGTGAAGTTCCCACATGCTCTCCTGAGCCCCTGTCCTGCAATGTGTCCCTGTCATGAGCATGGCAGGTCTGCAAGTTCCGGATGACACCTCTCCTCCTTGGGCTTCTTAAACATATATCCTCAATCAGAGGACATGAACTCCGCCTCTGGGTTTGGGCACTCCTGGGCTGCCTCCCAGGCTGACTAGGCGTGAGCCCAAGCTATGTTCCCTAAGTCTCCACAAAAGTAAAACCAGGCTCTGAGCCCAGAAGATGCTCAACAGTTCCGGTGAGTGCTAGGTCCTGGAGCCAGCCGGTAGTAGAAGGCTAGCCCTGCCGCTTCTGCTTGCTGACTTGTTAGCTCTTAACTGGTGGCACTGTGTCCCCATTGAACCTTACTCAGTGTGCACAGGTTCATGACAAGGATTATGTGAGGAAATGTCAAGTGCTGGGGACAAGCCCAACACAACATGACTTGTGTTCTGTACCTCCTGTTTTTAAATTAAAAACCTTTTGAGAGATGACTCAGCAGTTAAGGCACTTGCCTGCAAAGCCTAAGGACCTGAGTTTGATTCTCTAGTTCCCACGTAAAGTCAGATGCACAAAGTGGTACATGCATCTGGAGTTCATTTGCAGTGGCTACTAGATGCCCTGATATGCCCATTCTCTCTCTTTCTCTCTCTGCTTGCAAATAAATTAAATATTGTAAAAACTAACAAACCAAAAACAATAACAAAAAAACTTTTTGGGGGGCTGGAGAGAGGGCTCAGCGGTTAAGGCACTTGCCTCCAGTGCCTAAGGCCCCGGGTTCAATTCCCCAGGTCCCACATAAGCCAGACCCACAAGGTGGTGGCCCTGGTGTGCGCTCTCTCTCTCTCTCTCTCTCTCTCTCTCTCTCTCTCTCTCTCTCTCTCTCTCTCTCTCTCTTGCTGTATTTCCCTGCTTGAAAAATGAATAAAATATTTGAATAAAAAAAAAAACCTTTTTGGGCAGGAGAGCGAGCTCAAGTAGTTAAAGGTACTTGCTTGTAAAGCCTGACAGCCTGGGTTCCATTCCCCAGTGCCCAAGTAAAAGCCAGATGTACAAGGTAGCCTAAGCATCTGGAGTTTGCAGGATGCCCTGTCATGGGGTCTCTCTCTCTCTCCTTTTTTTCTCTCTCTCAAATAATAAATAAATAATTTTTTGGCTTTTTCAAAATATGGTCTCACTCTAGTCCAGGCTGACTTGTCACTCACTCTGTAGTTACAGGCTGGCCTTGAACTCACAGTGATCTTCCTACCTCTGCCTCTCAAGTGCTGGGATTTAAGGTGTGTGTGCCACCATGCTAGGCCATAAAATATATTTTTTAAAAAACCTTTTAATTTTTCTTTTTTTCGGTTATTTTCTTTTGGTTTTTGAGGTAGGATCTCAAGCCCAGGCTGACCTGCAATTCACTGTGTAGTGTCAGGGTGGCCTTGAACTCACAGTGAGCAATCCTCCTACCTCTGCCTCCTGATTACTGGGAATAAAGGTGTGCCCCACCACGCCAGGCCTCTTTTAATTTTTTTGAAGCTAGGTCTCACTCCAGGCCAGGCTGACCCCGAACTCAAGGCAACTCTTTCTACCTCAGCAACTAGAATGCTTGGACTAAAGGCATGAGCTACCACGACTGGCTTAAAAATTTTTTTTTTTTTTTTTTTTGGTTTTTGGAGGTAGGGTCTCGCTATAGTCCAGGCTGACCTGGAATTCACTATGCAGTCTCAGGGTGGCCTTGAACTCACGGCGATCCTCCTACCTTTGCCTCCCGAGTGCTGGGATTAAAGGCGTGCATCGCCATGCCTGGCTAAAAAAATTCTTTTTGAGACAGGGTCTTACTATGCAGAATAAACTCAAACTCCTACTGCTTCAGCCTCCTGAATGCTGCTTTGCCAGTCTGTCACATAACTCTTTGTTGTTGATTTTTGGTTCCACAGCCTTTAACAATCATTAATATCAATATGTTAATATTAATATATTAATATTAAAGATACTTAGGGATGTAGCCTGCTTGTCTAGCATGAACAAAGCTCTGGGTTTGATCCCCAGCATCATAAAAATTTCATGGAAGCACAGGCCGGGCGTGGTGGCGCACGCCTTTAATCCCAGCACTCAGGAGGCAGAGGTAGCAGGATCACCATGAGTTCAAGGCCACCCTGAGACTACAGAGTGAATTCCAGGTCAGCCTAGGCTAGAGTGAGACCCTACCTCGAAAAAACAAAACAAAACAAATTTCATGGAAGCACGTGTCTTTAATCACAGCACTCAGGAGGTATTGGCAGGAGGATCAGAAGTTCAAGGTTATCCTCAGCTACATAGTAAGTTTGAGGCCAGCTAGGCTACATGAGGCTGTTTCAAAAAACCTATAGAAGGCTGGGCGTGGTGGTGCCTGGGCTAGAGTGAGACCCTACCTTGAAAAACCAAAAAAAAAAAAAACCTATCGAAGAATAGAGGTTTAACTCTTTCCACAAGCATCTTTCCAGTCAGGCTCAGCCTGGACTTCTCGGCACACCCGCACTATACATGTTCTCAGGGACACGAGCCACTGGCTTCCGTCCATTCTCACCAGTGCACCCAGCAACATTCAGGAGTTCAGATAGTTCTTTTTTTGTCCTGCCTCAGGGCTCCTGGACTTCCAGGCCCTCAGATGCCCCTTCACCCTTTGTGGTCTGTGCACATTCTGTCTTTTGTTTAGAGGATTCCTCTGGGCTGGAGAGATGGTCAGTGATTAAGGGCTTACTTGCAAAGCCTGACACTGGGCTCTGGTTAGATTTCCCAGTACTGGTGTAAAGCCAAATGCACAAAGTGGCCTATACATTCACTTGTGGCAGGAGGCCCTGCCATACCCGTATTCATTGTCTGTGTCTCTAATAAATTAAATATATATTCTAGATATATATTTGTTTTTTCAAGGTAGGGACTTGCTCTCTCCCAGGCTGACCTGTAATTCACTATTTGTCTCAGGGTGGCCTCGAACTCACAGCGATCCCCCTATCTTTGCCTCCTGAGTGCTGGGTAAAGGCGTGCACCACCACACCCATAAATAAAATATTTTTTAAAATTCCCCTGCTCTCCTGAGATTTATCAAGTCACCTCCACTCCTCATTCCTACCTTAAGGAATACCTCCAAGGACGTTTTCCCTCACTGACCCAGCCCCATCCCACACAGCCCTACTCTGACATCAGTCCTGTGACTCCGTAACTCCTCCCAGAGGGCAGGGACCTGTCTAGATTCAAATACTCTGGACCCCCAGCATCCAACAAAGTGATCGCCATGTGGTGGCTGCTCAATGCATGAGTGAATGGAGGCCCTGATGGCAGGGAAGCCGTGCCTACACACTTCCACCTCAAGCTCTTACTTTGCCCCTTGTCCCTCTGGATCTCACTTCATGCTTCTCCCCACAGTTTCAGGCCCTGGATTATGGCTCCTCAGACCAGCTACACTATGAGGCTGAGAACTTTCTTCTTCAGATGGACCACACCTGAGCTTCTCCAGGGATAGTCTGAAACCAGGCTGAGCTCTAGCCAGAAGTCACTACAATTCTCCAGAGTGGTCCTTATAAAGACCTGCGGTCCCAGGACGCTCCCTACCACCCATCTTCCCTCTGTGTTTGTTAGTTTATCACAATCGAGCCTTTCAGTGGCTTCCTTTCTCAGAACAAATCCAGTTTTGTCCTCCCTCCTCCCCACGCTGCCTGGCCTAGCATTGCACTAGAAGGTGAAGCCTGATGTATTTTCCATTTTCCCAGGGCCTGCCCAGCCCACAGCTGCAACTTTAGCTCTGGAAAATGGGGAAAGCTGGACGTCACTGGAGATCTAGGAGCTGCTCTACCTAGAGGAGGGGTGGAGCAGCATCCTGGCAGGCTACCTACCCAGGCAAAGGCCACGCAGGTGTGGTACATGGGGGAGGAGGCTGGCACGGAGGTGCGGTATCGGAAGAGCATCGCCAGGCTGGCCAGGCCATTAAGGAGAGAGGCTATGGCAGAAGCTGGCTCTTGGATGAACAGGAACCGGGAGAAGGGCCACTGAAAAAGGAGCAGATGGAGAGGCCTGAGGGAGAGATCAACTGGCCCAATCAACCTTTTCTCAACAGCTCCATCAACAAGTCTCCAAATGGTTTCCCAGCGCAAACTTTGACCAAAGCTTCAGATTCTCTCAGCCCAGAGAGTACCTCCTCCAGTCATCTTTCTTTCTTTCTTTCTTTCTTTCTTTCTTTCTTTCTTTCTTTCTTTCTTTCTTTCTTTCTTTCTTTCTTTCTTTCTTTCTTTCTTTCTTTTTGAGGTAGGGTCTCACTCTAGCCCATGCTGACCTGGAATTCACTATGTAGTCTCAGGGTGACCGTGAACTCATGGTGATCCTCCTACCTCTGCCTCCCGAGTGCTGGGATTAAAGGTGTGCACCACCATGCCCGGCTCCAGTCATCTTTCATTAGGTCAGGCCCTGTCCCTGGCTGGTACACACTGCATTGAGAGCCTGTCTCTAGAAACTGCAGGCAGGACAGCCTAGATGGCTCACATGGTCTAATGGAAACACACAGACCAGGTGCCATCTCTCCTTGGTGACTTCCCACAGTCCTCTGAGCCCCAGCTCTGTCTGTGGCAAGCTGAGGAGAATAATGCCTGCTGACCTCTAGTACGCCAAAATGAGGCCAAGTCAGCTCAGAAGGTACCAGAAAGCTGGGCAATCTGAGGGGTATTGTTGGTGATCCAGACCCTACTAGAGAAACAATGAAAAATTGCTTTTCCATTGGGGAATGGACCAGGGAAGATGTCCCCTGGAGTAAGTTGGACATCTTGCTCACCCCTAGAAGCAGAGTGACACTGTGAGGAGATCCCAAAGCTTCCCAGATCTTATTACTTCATACAGAAGGAAGACACACTGGCCCCATAGGAAAAGCCACGGATTCTGATTTGGGTACCTGCCCCACCCTAGCTCCTGCCACCTTACACTTCCGACTTCAGGAAACATGGGGACAACTGGAGGGTGTCTTTCTCCCAGCCCTGCCATCACACACTGCTTACCTGACTCCCCAGACTCACCTTGCCGTGGAACTGAGGCACTTTGTGACCCTCCTGCAGGAAGAGGCCAACAGTGACCCACATACACTCATACTTGCAATCATCCTGACAAGTCCAGCCTGAAATAGACAAATGGGGACACAGGGTGGGGGTGTCTAGTAGAGCTCAAACACAAGTGGAGGCCAAGAGGGTCTGTAGGCTGGAGAGAATCAGAAGAAATCTCGAAATCCTACTTCCCACTGAGATAGAAAACAATGGTGGACATTACACGTGAGGAGAGGTATGTGTGTGTGCGCGCCCACACACACATTTCAGTAGTGAGAACAAAGCTAGCCATCTTTCCTTTCGCCCTAGACGATGATCTTTGCATCTGGTGGACTCATCTATGGAGACCGAGTTTATGCTTGTTCTTTCTGAATACAGGGTTCTTTCTCGTGGGGAGCAGTCCTTGCTGTTCCCCCTCCTTTGAGAACGGAGCCCAAACCTTCACCCTGTCTCTTGAGCTTACAAGTTGCCTTTGCTCCCTTGCTGAACTACTTCTCACGCTCCCTGCTTTCCAAGCTGTTGGAGGGGCTGCGACTGCCCAGCCCCCACCCACTCTCTCTCTCTGTTCCTGCCCTCTGCAATGGAAAGAGGTCGTGAAGACGGGATGGTGCCCTGAGTGAAATGCAAAATGGATGAGACACTTCATGTGGTGCAAGCTACCTGACCTACTTCTAACACCCGTCACATGTAGGCGCTTAGCATGTTAGCGCTCATCACCACGGTCATGGTTCCAAGTTTAACAAATCCTTCTGGAAGCCCCCACTCCATAAAATGCCCCATGGTGACCCCTGCAGCCAACCATCAAAGCCAGAGTCTATCCCTACGTCTCCCTAATGCATCTAGTGCTTCTCCTACGGGTCCATTAGGGTGAACCATGCTCTCCTTGAGGACTGTAGCCCAGAAGGGCAGGACCCTGGACTGACTTCTGTGTTATTCCAGGGCCTTGAAGGAAGTGCTTAATAAACACTGGCTTAACAAACAGCGAAGCTTCTGGAAAAGTAAGGCTGGTGAGACCCTCGCCACCCAGGAGGCTCAACTCACACCCACAAGGGACACCACGGGGAAACCAAGGTTCACAGGCTGCACAGAACAGGGACGCAGTGGGTGGGGCTAAAGCCAAGGGGCGGGGCTTGGAGGGGCGGGGCTTACCTGCTAGACTCATGTAGATTGGCTGTCGGGAGCGGAAGTGCTTCAGCGCGCCCCCCGAGCAGTTCCGCTGCTCGCACCGGAGCACGCAGTCGCGGTACACCGGCTCGCGGTCCCCCTGCGAGCCGCTGGCCAGCGTGGCGGCCACGGCCAGCAGCACGAGCCGCGCCGCGCGCTCGGCCATCCCGGCGCTCGGGCTGGCCGCCGAGGGAGCCGGCCGAGCCTCCGCTTCCGTAGCAGCCGGAAGTGCCTGTGTTCATCGTTGCACCCTCCGCTGACGTCTGCCCGCCGGAGATCAAAGTTCCCGGATGGTCGTGGGCGGGCGTCCCGCCTCCGGTTTCAATGCTCACGACTGCAGATGTGAAGGTGACAGTCGAAGGAAATGCGTGCCCGTGGGACTAGAAACAAAATTAAGTGAATTTTCAGCCCTCTGTCTTCACGGTCTCTCTCTCTCTATCATTGCAAATAGGACTCTTTGGGCTGGAGAGGTGGCTCAGCGGTTTAAAGGCACTTGACTTGCAAAGCCTGATGCTTTGGGTTCCATTCCCCCAGAATCCACGTAAAACCACGTGCATCAAACAGAATTTTTTGTTTTGCTTTAAAAAATTTTTTATTAATAGCTTCCATAATTATAGACCATAAACCATTATGATTCTCTCCCCACCCTCCTCATATCTCTTCCCCCCTCTCAATGAGTCTCTATTTTGTCAAACAAGATTTTTATTGACACCGGCCTTGTTAGATTTCAATTCTCAAAGATCCACTCTCTCCCCCCCCCCCCCC
>PVHP010018663.1:0-32826 GCA_004024765.1 Zapus hudsonius
GGCATATGATTGCAATCATTTTATTTAGGCAAGCACATTAAAATCAACAATCATTTCATGAGAGATATAATATTTTAACACCCCAAAGATGAGGAGGTATTTTGAAATAAAGGACAGTCTTTAAATATATTAAAGTCAGTATGACAAGTGTTCAAGAAGAAGGGCCAGCTACTGTGCTCTGAGGGAGTTGTCTATATCACAGGCAGTGAAGGGCCAGGTTCTTATGTCCTGTGCACCTGATACGGGTTGCTGATAATTAATATTTGTAAGCAACACGGGGAGAGAGAGAGAGAGAGAGAGAGAGAGAGAGAGAGAGAGAGAGAGAGAGAGAGAGAGAGAAGATAGAGTTAGTTTTGGAATCCTCCCTTCCCCCTACTCCTACTCCGAGTTTGTGTCCTCTAATGCCAAAGAACTGCACACAGGGACAGAATTAAATTTTAATTACATATTTATTCTAATTTAGTAAATTAGGAAAGGGAGAGTTGGATGGGGAAATTTCCCAGTCACCATGTGGGGAGTTACAGAGTTCTCCAGCCACCAGTGTGGGGAGAACACGTCAGAGAGTTCAACAGAACTTATATTATTTAACTAAATAAGCAGCCAAAGAAAATATAACAGTGTTGCGGTCAGCTTTCTAGTTGCTGTGCAGGAAGAACCCAAGCAAAAGTGGCTTGTGGAGGAATGAGTTTATTTGGCTTACGGACTCAAGGGGAGACTCCATCCTGGCAGGGAAAACGATGGCATGAGCAGAGGGGTGGACATCACCTCTGCCACAGCACTGCAAACAGTGGCAGGAAAGTGTGCCAAATACTGGCAAGGGGAAGCTGGCTTATAACCCCCATAAGCCCACCCCAACAACACAGCTCTAGTGAGGTTCTAATTCCTGAATTGCCATCGCTGAGGATCCATCTATCAGAACACATTCATTTGTTTGTGAGGGATACCTGGATCAAACCATGACAAACAGAAAGCTCCCTTTATGAGAAAGAGAGATTCATGAGAGAAAAAGTCTGGAGACTGTCCCTCCACCCCAGCCAATAACTGGGGTGGGGAGATAGGCCTTACCTTCCTGAGGCCTGGAAATCCAGCAGTCTTTCTACTCCATTGGCAAGTGGGGGAAGAGGGCCCACTTCCTCTAGGGAAGAGAATTTAAGTTCTTCCCAGGTGAGCCAGAGAGACAGCTGATTGGTTTATATTTGACCAATCAGTTTTAGCACCTAGGTTGTAGCTCTAACTAGACACCTCCCACTGTGGGGGGGTTGCCTCTGCAGAGAGGTCTGACCGTCACACACCTGGGGGTGACAGGTAAAGTGTGTCTATCCCACACACTCATATACCCATCTGGAGAATCTTTGGAGGGCATGGAGACAGGTATCTGTGAGGATAGTGATGTATGAAAGGAAAAAAAAGATATGGGAAAAATAAAGGTAAACAAGATCCATCGATGAGACACAAATCCCCACCATGAGACATGCCATCTCTATCACATCTGCTGGGCCCAGGAGAAATTGCACAGGAAGCAGCAGCATGAATACTGCTTCTACTGCTAGCCTGACAACCAGCTCCAGGGTGATGGTGACAGACACGGTGATCAATCAAAACCATTAAAGCAGATATCCAGAGTCTTCAGAGAACTCTACACTAAATCAGACTGCTTACAAGCCCACCATGGCTCAGGGAACAATAAGGATGAGGGGGTGGAAGGATTATAAGAGCCACAGAGTGGGTAGGAATACTCTGACCCTAGTGATCTTACTGAGACTGAGGCCTTCATGACCCCACAGTGACCCCACCATAACACTATTGAGGAGGGCCCTACAGCAATGGGAGTTTGGCAAGGGGATAAAAGAGTATAACCTATTATATCTTCTAGGAAATGAATTTTTAAAAAATGAAGATAGGAGGGATGAACTAATTGAGATTGAGAGTTAAAACCAGATACAGAGCTCATTTGCTTTTCTAAGGTATCAAGGCCCTAAATTCAGTTCTTGCACCACACACACACACACACACACACACACACACACACACACACACACAAATAAATAAATAAAAACAAAAGAGAGGTGAAATATCAGTAAAGGAGAATAGGGTAGAATGACAATGGAAGAGGAACTTTAAAGAACCCCTTACTCCCAGACTGAAATGAAAAATAAACTATTATTCTGAGTATTATGAGAATTTCAATATTTATCAACATATTCAAAGTATACATAGCAGTGAAGAAGATTGTACCAAACAGGACTGTCCCCGCCCCCAGGCTGTTTACCATCAAAAGCATAAATAAAACCAGGGAAGCTGAGGAGGGAGAAAAACAAAACTGAAGAGGAAGGAGATGGGGCTTAGGTGAAGTGCTCCAGGTGCTGTTCTTCAGGTCTGAGGAGCAGAAAGACTGGCAGAGAGAGAGAAAAGACCCAGAAGAGAGAGGTGACAGAAGAGAGGAGGCAGTGCCTGCTCAGAGCCAGGGCCTTGCTGCTTTTCCCCCTGGGCTCCATCCTTGGGCTCTATCCCTGGGCTCAGAGTCAGGTGGGGGCTGAGAGTGGATGGAGTCCCTTAGTAAGCCTGGCTCTCATGGGATATGGGGTCTGATTCAAGGACCTCAATTAGAAAAGCAAATTATTTTTTCAACTATTTAGTGTAATGGATTGGTAGCTTTTACATTTAACAGTTTTTGATTGACACTTCATATCTGCACATGTTTACAACGTACAATGTTATGTTTTCATTCATGTACACAATGTAAGTGATCACTTCAGAGTAATTAGCATATCCATCCCTTAAACTATTACCATTTCTTTCTAGTGGTACACTCACATTCCTCTTCTCTAACTAAATTGAGATCTATAATGCATTTTGGCTAATTACAGTCACACTGCTATATCAGAGAACATCAGACTTATTCCTCCAGCCAGACAATACTGTCATACCCTTTGATCCACCTGTTTCTCTTCCTTCTCCTCCATTTTTCTGGTCTCTCATGACCAATATTCTGCTTTCAGCTTCTGTCAATTTTTCTACATGCCACTTATGAGTGAGATGATGATTTTTAAAACAAATCTGAGTAGAAGCCGGCTGCCTCCTTCATGTGCAGGGCACATACCTGTCATGTGAATGTGACTATATTCTCCTTATTCTTATTTGCTACAGACAGAACAGAGTGCTGATGTACAGGGAAACTGCCTTAGCATCAGGGCCAGAGGGAGGATGTGATGTCCTGCACACTCCCCCAGTCCTAGACTACCCTGCTCTCCCCACTTCCCTTGTCAGACCCCTGCCTGGCTCTTTTAATCTTGGTGCCTATTAATATTGACATTTATGGTATCACCATTGTCATTGTGGCTCCAAGTCAGGTTGAGCTGCGGGAAGCCACTTCACCTTACAGTTTTTGCACTGACTCTCTAAAGTTTTACTGCACATTTTACCTTTGAAGTCTGCAGGGAGGGCCAGGTGGCAACTGAAAATCACCACTTAGAAGTTCTGTTCCCTGACGGTGCTAAACCTCTGCCTATCTGCCTGCTTGGCCTGTCTCCTCACTTGGCATCAGGCACCAACCTTTCATATATTGGTGTTTTGGCTGGGAAGGAGACTTGGTGCAAGACGTGTCCTGGGGATATGTCATGGTGGACTCTAGTGAGACACTGGGGTAGAAGTGGGCGAGAAGGAGAGAGAGAGGAAGAGCTCAGTACAGGCTTCCCCTATGCACGAGGCTTCTAGGCAGGGACAGGACTATGGCTGTGTAACTCTACTGACCAGTTGTTGCCTGAGGTCTACCCCAGGGTAGGTGACCTCAGCCACATAACTCTCTGATCAGGCAAGTCTGTGTTGCTCGGTGGCCTGTCATTAAAGCTCTCGACATTTGTACAAAAGCTTTTCAGTCCAATGGGGACAACTGAGCCCTGATGCACACCCCTTCCCTCACTGCAGCAGGAGCATAGCCTCCATCCCTTGACTTCTGTGATGTCACAGTCACATGATACTTCTTTTCTGTCTTACTTTTGTATCTCCTTTCCAGCTCAGCTTTCTGGTCTGTACATTCCATAAATTTCTCTTTGTATTCTCACTGTCTCTGTCCACTCTCTCTAGAGTGTGGCGTTTACTCTGTGGGTTGTTACTTTCATGGGCTAATGACTGCTCACCTTGTGCTTCTGCCTGAGATTGTGAATTGAGTCCTTGAATGCATCATCAGTCTCTGAGCATCTCCCCTTCAAGGCTCTGTTGGACCTACTGGTCAACAGTTGCCTTCCCAATACTTGGCTGACAATTCATTTTTAACAAAACTAGAGCTTGAGTTCACTTAGGCTGCAATGGAGGTTTGATGGGATGTTGTGACTTGCATCTTGGAACTCAAAATCAGGAACCTGAGCACATGGCTCCATTTCCTTGTGCTGAGTCCTCTCATCTTCTTAACTCTGTTTCAATAATACTTAGGACAGACCAAATAGGCTCATCCCACATAAGCCATTTTAAAAAACAGTCATAACCCCATGGTCATATTTTATTATGTATAAAATTATGATAGCAACTGTAATTTTAGAGATAGCAATACCATCATAGGACACATTTTATATTGCAGGCATCTTGCCTAACATGTATCTGTGCTATTTGTCATAACCTTTGCATTCTCTCCCTATGTATACTGCAATTGTTCACATATTATAGAACAAGGCTGAGTTAGAAAGGTTATAAAACTAGTGGACAGACACAGAGAGCAATGATTCTGGGCAAGGCAGTGGTCTCCAGAGCCTATGGGACCCACCAGAGGGCACCTATGCTCCTCAAAGGAGGAGAGGCTGCCTAGGTTTTCAGTCCTGTTTTCTCTGATCATGATCAAATCAATACCTGGTGATTTACACATTAAAGAGTGCAGTTCTGTACATTAAATACATTCTGTTAGGCATCCACGATCAATTTCCAAGACATTCTCGTTATACCAGGCAAAGGTTCTGTGCCACTTATGGGAAATTTTTTTCTTCTCCCCTTTCTGAAGCCCCTGGAAAGTGCAAAATTGTTTCCTCTCTCTACAGATTGGCCGATTTGGGATACTTTACAAAAATTGAATAATAAAATATGTGGCTTTGGTGGCTTGGCTTCTACTTAGCATAATGTTTTCAAGGTTCAAACATGTTTTCCTGTATTTCAGGGTTTTGTTCCTTTCCATGGCTGAATAATATTCATTGTTTGGCTTTTATTGCATGTGGCTTCATTTAAATGAATGATTTAAAGTAAGTGAGATACATAAATATAGAAAATGGCTTAGAGGTTGCCAAGGTCTGGAAAGAAGTAAGGATGGGAAATGATAACACAATAGGTGTGAAATTTTTGTTCTTTGTAATGAAAAAAGTGGTCAGGAAAAGGATGGTGACAGTCACACCATTTTGTAAGTATACTAAGAGACACTGGATTTGACAGTTTAAAATGATCAAAATTAATGAATTAAATAACAAAGAAACAAGTGAGACATATGCATTATTCACTTTGTGCAGAAAGTGTCTGGTGTGGTGTGAATATAAACTGTCCTCCATAGGCTCATGTGTTTAAACAAACCCTTGGTCCCCAGCTGGTGGCACTGTTCCAGAAGGTTGTGGAACTTTTAGGAAGTGGAGCCTTGCTGGGGGAAGTGGGTCACTGGAGTTGGGCTTTGAGGTTTTATCATCATGCAGCCCCACCTGACCTTTTTCCTCTGCTTTCTCATGGCCGAGGCCATGTGACACAGAGCACTGTGCTCTGACTTGCTCTGCTTTCCTGGCCATGATGAAAGTTTCCCTCAAAACTGTAAGCCATATTAAACCCCTTTCCTTCCATAAGTTACTTCTGGTCAGGTATTTATTCACAGCAATGAGGAAATAATTGATAATCATGTCCCTGGATAAACCCAACTTTGTCATCATCCTCCAACCTATTTTATCAAATTCCTAATGCAGTTATGAGGACACTTCAACATTTAGGTGTCCAGTTGTCCTAGATGGCTCTACCTTGTCATCTCCTACAGCCAAAGTGGAAGAGCTGGCTCTCTCACCTTCATGCCTTTGTGTCTGATATTCCCTTGACCTTCTTGTGAACTCCCTTTTCACCCGGATATCTTCTAGTCAACCTTCAGCTCTCAGTTAAGAAGGCATTTCCTTTGAGAAATTGCTCCTTGCTCCCCTTTTTGCTCAGAGCTGGTGATTAATCCTGGGCCTTGTACATGTGAGGCAAACGCTCCCTCTATGACTATGTTAGATCACTTCTTGTGTGCACACACGGGACCTCACACTTAATCCTAGTGTCACACTTAGTACACCCCTTGCAGAGAACAGTGCGATTGTTTGTAAGCCCCCAGGACGTACATCTTTCACAGATCTTTCTCAGAACCAAGAATGAAAGGATGACAGGGCTTGCAGAAATGCTGTCAGATTGTGATATGGAGCTGTAACTTTATTGCCAGGAAGCTGAACCAGGCAAGATGGCTGAGAAGAGGATAACCTCAGGGTAAGGACTCAGCACACAAGCTGCATTATCCTAACCTGCCTCCTTATCCCCAAGTATCACTGCGAGCACAGTGGCTGTCTCATCCATATTGTGACTCACGCTGCTAATAGGAATCCTAAGAAATCAGGTGAGGGGAAAATGGTATGTTGTGAGAGCTTAGTTTCCATTTCTTCAGTACATACATGTGTTTGGCATTTATGTTTGTTCAGGTAAGTGTATGTGTGTGGTATATGGAGGCCAGGGACAACCTTGGATATCATTCCTTGGGTGTCATCCACCTTCTTTTTTTTTTTATTGTCCATAATGAGTTACATTGTTTAGTGGGCCAACAATGAGTTGTTATCCCCAATTCCTCATTGCCCCCCTTCCCCATCCCCAGGCAGCTGTATATCCTCCTCCATGGGCTGTATTGGATTCACTGGCTGGAACTCGCCAAGCTGGCTTGACTGGTTGGCTGATCACTGAGCCATAGGGAGCAGTCAGGCTCAGCCTCCCTTGTGCTGGATTACCAGTGCATGCACCCCACCTGGAAGTGCTTACGTGACTCAAGTCCTCACGGAAGGAAGCATTTTGTAAGGGTTTATTTATTTATTTTAAATGACTATGGAAATCTTGCGCACTGATTATTTTAGTGTCTGCCTTTAATTCTTTGCAAGTTGACTTGTAAAAATATGGTCTCATCTTCCTCCTCGTCCTCACCACTAACATCTCCACAGCACGAGTTTCAGTCTTCCCCTTCACTGAAAGTCAGCCAGCCTAAGCCATCCATCTCATGGACCATTATTATCCTGATGCAGAGCAATTTAATGACAAGAAATAAACTGTTACTGCAGACTTGTCACATTTGATAGTCTAGAGAATTTTATGTCCTTGTTGTGTGGGGAAGGCAGAGAAAAGTCTACAGTGTGAACCCCACATCCATCATGGAACAAACTCCCCATTTGCTGCCCAAAATTTCTCAGGGCACATTGTCACGTAGAAGAGTTTTTTTTTTTTTTTTTAGGTGAAAAAAAATGTACAACTATTTACTTTTCACATTACTCATGGAAACAATAGATCCTGGAATTGTAGTAGGTAAGTGGGAACATTCTCTGGTAGAAGAAAGAACAAATAGTATTGAATGCACAAGCCTGCTTACTTCAGTTCCCCCACAGGTCATGCAGTTGAAGGTTTTGTGACTTCTGATGAGGATGGGGTGGAGGAACACAGTATGTTTTTTTCTTAGTAGCTCTGCTTTGCCTGAGGAAGCTGCTGGAGCTCAGATTTTCACTAGTGCTTTGATCAGGACAGCAAGGACTGTCCAATTCCCTCGGTTTCAGGTCACACCAGAGAGGGAGTTCTGGCTGAGGGTGCAGGCTGACCACTAGGCAGGCCAATGCCACATATAGAAAATAGCAATTCTTCAACAGCGAATTCACATAGGAAGAAACACATATGGCCAACTTCCATTTGAGAAAATGGTCAATGATATTAGTCATCAGAGAAATGCAAATCAAAACAACAATGAGATTCCACCTTACTCCAGTCAGAATAGCAATCATTAAAAAATCTACCAACATTAGATGCTGGCAAGGATGTGGGGTAAAAGGGACCTTCATTCACTGCTGGTGGGAATGCAAACTTGTACAACCACTATGGAAAGCAGAGTGGAGACTCCTGAACAGGATGGATATAGAGCTACCAGTGGACCCAGTTATCCCTCTACTGGGCATCTGCCCCCAAGTTTACTTGCAGAAGCACAGAGACATTTGCTCAACCATGTTTATAGCAGCTCAATTCATAATAACAACAAAATTGGAATCAACCCAAATGCCCATCACTGGATGAATGGATATCAAAGTTGTGGTATACACTATGGAATTCTTCGCAGCTGACAGGAAAAATGACATAATGAAAATTAAAGGAAAATGGATGGACTTCGAGCAGATCATTCTTAGCAACCACACACAAGAGCAGAGAGCCAAGCACCACATATTCTCCCTCAGATGTGGTCCCTAACCATGTTAAACCGGAACATTAAGAAAATCTATCAGTGAACTGAGAGACTGTAAAAGGGAATGAAAAGAATTGGGGGGAAGGGAGGATGGGGGACTCATATTGTAAACTAAACTAATAAGGAATTGACTCCATAAAACCCTAGCTTTTATACAGTAAGCTACTGAGGAAGCTGATATGAGAGCCCATGAATAGAATGGGAGGAAGCCTAACCTCAAGGATAATTGCTCAGGCCTGCATCTCCCAGCCCCAGTTATTGGTTCCTTCCCACCCTGAGCTGTTGATCAAAGAGACCCAGGAGGTCCCCAAAACATGATAGACTTCTGTCAAAGCTATTGAATACCTGCCCTAGGCCTAAAGTGCTATTGCTGAAGAAATCAAAGAGTGTCATCAAACAACACCAAGAGATCCTGCTAGATCCAGAATGGTATCCAGCTCCTAGATGGGGTAGCATGTGTAGCACTGGAAGGTGTTGCATGAGCTGCCAGGGGAAATTGGTCAATAATATTAGGAGAAAGCAGAGACCACTGATATACAATATAAATAGTTGTCACAAAAATGCTGAACACATAGCTGTATGGAAGAGACCGGCAAGTCAAGAAATGCTCATCTGTGCAATAGTTGCACTAAACCTAGGTGGGTAATCAATGGCTTACTGATTGGCTAAGAGATCTGCTTAGTGACAAGGAATCCTTAACTGGTTCTGGGATCCATGACAAAATCCTATGGGGGACCAAGAACTGGGGCTCCTAGGGGAAATTCTCACTACCAGAGAGCTACAAAGAGACTACACCCATTAGAGCTAGATAAATAGCAATGTTGTCTCATTTAACCTATATTCATCTCACTCTCCAATGGAGATTTTGTTTGTATTTTTCAGAAGGCATTCAGAGAGCCAGGGCCAACTCAATTGCACCAATAAGTCATTGGATGAAAGCCGACATCCTGGCAGGAGACAAACCACACCTAGCCTTCACACAGGGACCAAATGAAACCTATGAGAACATGACGAGACAAACAGGAGACCAATCACCACAGCAAGTCTGATAACCCATGAAAGGTCAATGTAGACAGACACCAACGATACCCAATACAACCCAGGGCAAAGATCCAGAGATACTTAAGATCTCAACAACAAAACAGACTCAAAACTCACCCACTATGACTCAGGGAACTGAACAGAAGAGGGGGTGGAAGGATTGTATCATATCCCCCTAACCTATGGATAGAACCAGTATGCACACCAAGGAAGGACCCAAGTGGGTAGGGGACAGAGAGGATGGAAACAGAGACATCTTCATAAGATTTGCTCATACAATGTATATACTTCTTCATAATAAAGATATAAGAAAACATGAACAAGCTTAAAATGATAGCTCAATGCTTCATTTTCATGACTTACAATTCTAAAAAAATAGATATTTAACAAATATTTTGATGAGCTGAATTGAGAATTATTTACACTTGCAGTGTTTTTCTTCTGACTAGGACAGAATTCCAAACTTAAAGTTTCTCATTTAAATGGTTTCTTTAAAATTAACATTTGCTTATCAATAACTATAGTAAATAATCTCTGAGGTTAAAAAAAAGAAAGAAAGAAAGAAAGAAAATGAGCGTTCCTGGATGCTTCCTGAATCATTGCAAGCGCTAGCATGTTGCATGGCTGTGCTCAGTTCCTGGCAGTATGATTGTCCCTGGAAATTCATGCATCTCACTGGAAAATGGGCTCAGTAACTTTTTGTGGAAAGTGCTTTGGTAGAAAATAAAGGATGGGAAGCAAATACTGACTTCAGGCTCTGGGCGAGGAGGCTCTGTGCTGTGTCTAGTATTCACGTTTCAACTTCCTGTTGTTATTGCCCTGGTCAGTGAAGACAGTTCAAGCTCTCACCACAGGAGTGGGGCCAGGGTGACAGCCACAGGAATTGGGCTGCAGGGCACAATGTCATGGTGGCACCTGCTTTTCTTGAGCTTCCAAGGAAAAATAATTTTAAAATTTTTTATTAGTATATATTAACTATATAGCAATGGCTTTTATTTTGTCACATGAATATAATGTTCTTTAATCATAGTCACTGCCCTTTACCCTCTTTAGCCTATTCCCACTGACCACCTACCTCTGCCTATGTCGTCCAGGGGACAAGTCTTGCATTATGGATACAAAGTATTTTTGTTAAATGTTGATAAGTTTGTGTAAACTGAAGATTGACCAGTCCCTAAGGAAGCTGGGACAGGTCACCGTTGACTTTGCAAATGTGCTTGACTGGGGTGGGGGTGGTGGGGGTGGGTGGGAGGGAGGGGCTCTGATACCAGCTTTAGTGTAAGTGTGGTTCTCCTGTGGCTTGTCTCAGTGGGACCTCTGTAAGGCCTTGCAACCTGTGATCTCAAGACTTCCTTTGGCTGAGGATCAGGGTTTCCACAGTAGGTTCACTTCAGATGTCATTTTAATCTTAGGAACAGAACTGCTTTGGACACACGTCTAGGAAAACAAAGCCAGGCCAAGCACTTTACCAAGGTCTTCACACATAAGTACTGGACAGAAGCTCTTATGTCATTTAATTTATATTTTTCATTTTTTTGTTTTACTTAGGACAAGGTCTTTCTCCATAGCCCAGTTTTGCCTTGTTTTGCAATCCTTCTGTCTCAGCCTCTTGAATGCTCACTATTACCCCCAGCCCTGTTGACAGTGTTTCTTGGCTTTTTTATATTGTAAGGTTATTATTCAAATGATTGAAAATATGCTTTCATTCCTTTAAAAATAATTAAGTCTATTGGAGATGCAAATCCAATAGACTTAATTATTTTTTGCCAAGAATCTTTGTATTATTGAGAACAGACTTGAGAACCCCAATATTCTGTGGGCCCCATATTGGGAATCATGACACATTTCTCCAAAGTTGGTCTTCATAACACTCCTCAACAATGGGAAGGAGCATAGGAAAGGGTTGGATTGCAGTGTCTGTCAGTCATGTCTTGTGAAATATTAAATCTTCAGTAACTTTTTAATTCAAAATTGAATAGAAAATATAGTCATAGGATCCACAACATTCAAACAATTTCATAATTATTTATTTATTTATTTTAGTTTCCCTGTTTCTTTTTTAAAATATTTATTTATGTTTAACATATTGCATGTTGGTCATATTCCTATTGGAATATGACCATATTCTCAGGTCCCCTCTCCCCACCCTGGGGTTCTTACCTCCTCTATTTCATACTTAAATGAATAGGTTTATATACAAAAAGGAATAGGTTAATATTTGTGCTATTTTCATCTCTCTGCCTGTAAAATTGTGCATGACCTTAGACTTAGAGTGGTATATAGAAAATATAGTTGATCATTATTACTTTTTTTTGTCAGAGTTGACTTCAAAGGCCAGGGAGGCAATTTTATAGGAGAATGGATAAGTCGAGTACAATATGAACTTTCATCACAGAAACTGAAGTCTGGATACAAGATGAAAGAACCCAAGCTGTGTTGAAACGACTGGAGCTCAGTCAGTCATAGGTGTGCTGCTTGCTGTGTACCGTTGCATTTCAAGGTGCAGAATCCAGGAATTACCCTGGTGTTGCTGGGAAAGCTTCAGAGAGAACAGACGTGAAAGGCTAAGTCAAATGAGTGTGTGAGGTTCCCACATCTGCCTCTTTAATTTTTTGTATTTTTACTTCATTATCTGCATGGTTGAAATGCTGTGTCTGTCATATGCCAACAGATGGCAATATTATAAGATCTTTTTAAAAGATGGTTAAAATGAATGACAGTTTCTGTTGCTCCCAGCTGGAAGAAACAAGACCTTTATTGGATGTCTCGTTTGTATTACAAAACTGTATTTTAAAAAAGTTTTTCATTAAATATTAGCAAAGCTTTTTCACTTCAGTATTTCCTCTTGACTAGCTTTTGTATTTTAACTCTTTGGCTTAAGTTTTAAATTTATAGCTAATATTTTTTTTTACTGTAGATCTCAGTATGGTACAGCTATATTTATAAAGCAGTACTAAAGTAGCATTGGAAATACAGAGTGTTTAATGTCTTAGATGTTTGAAAATGTCTTTGCCTCTTTGGAGAACAAAATGTACGTAAACTATTTTTTTTATAAGGGGAAATTTTTAGGCTTGCTGAAGGATTTTATGTGAAAACCATGTGTTTGTTTAAAGTGTGTAAAGTCTTCTGAGACAGGGTCACTATGTAGCCCAGGCTGGTCCCAAACTCACGCTCTTCCTGTCTCGGCCTCCTGAGTGCTGGGATCACAGTCGTGCACCATTGTGTTTGCCAGGAGCGCTTTATGAGCTAAACTAACAATACCTCTTTATTTGTTACTTGGGCCTTGCGGACATTTCCTTGAACACGTCTACACGGGAGATGCAATATGTATATTTGTTCTTTAGATATCACTCATAGGTCAGAGAGCTCACAATATAAGCCTGGGTCTGCTGGCATTGTGGGGTGACTGCTGCTCCTGCATCTCACTTGCCTGGCTGGACTCTCTATGCCTGAAGGATTTACCCACTGGGATCTCAAATTCCACATGGTCCAGAGCATTGTTTGCCTGGATGAAGCAGGTCTCTAGCTCACACATTCTATTTTCCCATACTGTTTAGGCTAGAGAGCTTTGCCACAGCGAGTCAGTACTTGAGTTATGGGAAATGCGCCTCTAGACAAGATGGGGGGCAGTCTGGAATTCATCATGCCTTCTCAGATTCACGATGCTTACCAATAGTCAGGCTGCTGAGCCATCTCTTCAGCCTACATTTCAAGATTTTTAATTACGCTGAGAAAAGTTAGAGGCTGAAGCTGAGACTGGTCCAGGGCTCGAGAATATTTCTTAGCAAGGGTCAGGGTCAGTGGGGCTGGCTTCTCTCCTCTTGCAAGGTCAAGTACCAACCATGCCTGACTACGGCCATCTCAGCAGCCATGCTAGAAGCTCATTCCTTCATCTTCTACTGCTTGTCCCAGTCACTCCTCTGGGTCATGGCCTCAGCAGGCTTTGTTCATATTTTGGGTGAAAAGTATTATAAAGGTAACATTCATTGCTTCAATTTTTTGCATGTGCATAGTGAGTGGTGTGTGTGTGTGTGTGTGTGTGTGTGTGTGTGTGTGTGTGTGTGTGTGTGGTGCATGCCCGTGCATGTACAGATGTAGCAGCCTGTGCAGTCCGACAGGGCCACATGTCTAGCCTGAGAGCATCCAGTGTCCCCTTCCGTCCCTTGTGCTGTGTTCTTCTTTGCTGATTCCAGAGCTTGCTGTGTGTAAGCTCCAGTGACTCTCCAGTTTCCACTCCCCACAGAACTGGGGTCACAGACACACATGACCACAGCAGCTGTTTTGGAGATTCAAACTCATCTCAGGCCCCCTTAAGTCCTAGTGCTTGTTCAGGAACCATCTCTCCAACCGGCTTCATTGTTTAAGTTTAAACTTTCTGTAGAGCATACGTATTCCTGGGATGAACATCCAAACCAGACACAGTTTGGGGGAGGGAAGGATTTAGATGAGTCAGCATCTCTAAACAGGTGTTGTTCAGACCAAAGGCACATCAAGGCAGAGGAAACCTGGTCACTTCATTTTAAGCGGGTGCATTGCACAGTTGTAAGATTAACCTTAGGGCAAGTAAGGGATTTGGTATCTTACAACACAAATCTCAAAATAGGTACTTGTGAGGTCCATAAGAACATTCCCACAGTCCTTTCTTTCATTCCCAGCTTGTTCTTAAACTTCAGCCCCACAATTGGTTCGTGTCCTTCTGCTTCTTGCCATTCTTTACAACATCTCCCACACAATTTGCATCTTTCAGTGCTTAGTTTTGATTTCTTCATTTTTATATATCTTTATATTTTCGTTGCTAGATCATGGCTATGCTGGCAAAAAAGCCCAGTTTCTGGGTTTGAGAAAAACATTTACCAACCTATCCATCCCACCGCCAGAAGAATGGCAAGACTCCTTGAAAAAATATTGATTAACTGAAAGATTTTGCAATGTTTCTCCAGAAGGCACTAGAATACTTATAGCGAGTTCTTCCCAGCCCTGCTCTTATCTGACGGTCTCTGTTATTGGGTAGGCATGTGGCTTGGTCTACAAGTACATGCATCCTCTAGACTTTGCTCATGCTTTCAAACTTCAAATCCTCCTGTGTTCATCTAGGTGACTGGAGGAAAGAGGTTTGAAAAGTTGCCAAAATGTCGAGTCTAACAAACAGGAGGCAGGAGGAACCCTCAAACATGTATGTCTGTGATGATGGTTATCTGTGTAATAACCTGAGAACTACAACCTTGCCCCAAACTGACTTCTACAAGTATGTCAGACCAGTCACTGGGTTTCATAAACAAGCAGATATCCTCATGCTTAGTAGTCTTTGCAATCAAACAGAATTGTTACAGAAATTATGTATCTTTTCTCATTCTACAGGCAAAAACCCTTGCCTTGCTTTGCTTCCTGGGATTTGCTCATGACCTGCCCTGGCTCACACATTCCAGAGAGTATTCTCTGCTGTCCCAGAACAAAGTCTTTGTATGGGAGAGTCAGCCTTCTGGAGAACAACGCAGAACAATGGTTTTAGTTAATTTTCTTTGCTATAACTGAATACTATAGACCGGAAATAAAGGGTTATCATGCCTATGATTCTAGAAGCTGGGAGGCCAGAGTTAGGAGGTTGCTTGTGGCAAAGGCCTTCTTGCTGATGGATACTCTGCAGAGTACCCCATGGCGAGAGTGTGTCTAGGAAAGACAGAGCCAAGCTAATAGCTTTCATAATAGACCCATCACAAAATATCCCATTTGCTAATCCACGAATGGGCAATCAATTCCTGAGGACAAAACTGTCATGGTTAGTCAGCTCTTTAAGGTCACATTAGTTCTTACCTCTTAACTCCTGCCCTACAATATTAGCTTGGGTGGGGACATTCACAGCACAGTAGGAGCTCTCTACTCTGTTGCATGATCGCCCTTCCAGGTATCAATAGAATTTGGCTGTTTGCCAAGACTTATAATTAATTGGCTTGCTGGTTAATTAGAAGTGATTCAACAACTGGTGTTATTAAATGGTGTCGCATTAGGTTTAATGGCTGGGTGAGTGAGGTTACGTCTCAGCTCAGTCCTTGTGTCTTCTACACACAAGTGTTTACCACGATGGTCTGACTTCAGGTGAGTCTCAGCTTTGGCTTTGCCTTGGGTAGACGGTGATGAAGAATACCTGGCATTTTCTCTCGCTTCCTCAGGAAGTTTAGGGTTTGACCTGCTGCCTGCTTACGTCTGTTTTGTCCTCTCCTATGCAGACCAATTCAGCTTGGTCAGAAATCCATTTTCCTTTTTCAAAAATTTGCAAAAATTGGCACTTGGGCACAGCAGGGGACACATTTGTAGCTTTGAATGTAGGATTTCATTTTATCATGTAATATGCTCCTCTCTTTCCTCCCAGGCAGTGTAGAGTCTTTACCTACTACAAAAACAGACAGTGACAGGACAGGTTTTAATTCAACCAACTTTCTTGTACTATGGATGTTCAAAAGAGAACTGTTGATTAATGCCTATATAAGCGCGAAAATTCGGAGGCCAATGTTTTCTAAAAGCAATAAGTACTTCTTTTTCTGGGGTTTGCATATTCATTCAGATAGGAGGCCCACTTCATATTTTCTATTTGCCCATGTGGTTAGTTTGTTTATGGAAGCTCTATGCCTTGTTTTTAAATAATGTTCTGATATTATTCCTGCTTGTGGCAATCTCCAGACTAATTTAATAATTTGTGCAATGCAATTCTCTAATTGAATTGTATGAGTTGTAGATGGTGTGAGGGACTCAGGGCTACCTGTTGTCCCAGAGCTCTGCTCTTTCTCTCCAAGCAGGAAGCTGAAGTTGACAGAGGGAATACTTGGTAAACAAGAGCTTAAAGAAACACACACCGCAACCAGTGGATATAGTTAAGAACTTGGCTAATGTAGCAATGTTACCCAAAGCTCTGGGTGTGCAAACTGCAGATTTATGCAAGGAATTAATAGTGTCTTGCCAAGAGACTTGGTAGTCTTTTCAAAAGGAATCTTTCTTTGTGTCTTTTGATATTTAAAGAGCTATAATTACAATGGCAGAGCTCTGAGTTCTCCCCCATCCTCTTATACACATTAATTTATGGACCAATCCGTATTACAGACAAGCTAATGAAGGAAGCACAACTCTCTTTATCATTTTTTTTTTTACAGTTTCCTTCCACTTGTGTGGATGAATGTAAAGTAGTTAATGCTATAAATAAGTATAATGATGTATCTCTTCTCTCAGTTGCCGCTTGTCGATGCCGGGGTCTTACACAATAGAAGAAAAGAATTGAATCTAAATCTTGGCTCATCTTGCTTTCTCCCTCTCACTGGTGCACCAGTTAAAAATTCAAATGCTTCTTCCATTATGAGGTGTTAAAAAAAGACTCAGGCTGAATTTTTACCCTCCTCTTTATTTTCAGAGTCAGAAAAATAATTACATAACTCTCCCAGCCAGCTTAGTACCGGTTTCCAGGCTTACTTAGCAGCCCAGTTCCTCGGTGGCATTTGTCTGGGGTCAGGATGGGAAGACTCCTGTTCCTAGAGCGGGAAACTCCTTGGTCTTCAGTGAGCCATGACAGGAGCGAGTCATTAACAATAGGCCTGCAAATGTTTACACAAGTAGTTCAGCTGCTGATGGCACTATTTCACAGGTATACATGAATGTACTCTGAGATTTTTGAATGTTTCTTTTGGAGAGTTTGAAAGTTTTCTTTTTCTGGCAAACAAGACCGTATAGTAATTTTATTTTTCTTATCTAACTAAAGGGAAAACATTTATTAGGATATTTTGCGTAATGGTCTGCTAAATATAATGCTAATGCCAGGGCTCAAGGCTTTGTAAAATACTAGGTCCTACAATAAAAATACCTGAGGCTGGATAATACACAAAGAAAGAAGGTTAGTTGGCTCACAGTTTGGGAGACCTACCTTGTGAGATCTGGTGACCTTCTATGCTAGCCATCTGGTGGGGGTCCTCTTGGTAGTGTTACCTCATAGTGATTGGCATCACAGTGAGGTGATGATTGACAGAGATCACAGGGCATGGCAGGTAGCTAGACAGAACGGTGAGGAATGGACAGTCATGCTTTACAAAAACAAGACAGGGTCTTTCTGTGTCTCCAAGGCTGGCATTGAACTTATGATTCTTCTGCCTCAATTTCCCAAGTGTTGGGATTGCAAATGCATCATCACATACAGCTCATCTTATCCCTGGATTGTTACTGCCCTGTAAGGAGAAATCTGTTCATCTTTCCTCAGGACAGAACCCACTGTGACTTTTCAGCAGTTTCTAGATGGTGATGTCCTCCTGCCATTTGTACCACCACATGGGAACCACACACCCTTGAACATTTCAGGAACAAACCCATCCAAACTATGCACCCCTGTTATGTATGGACACACTAGAACCAAGATCCCTTATGTCCTTCCTCCATGCAGTGATTGTTCTGGTAACTGAAAAGTGGTGTGTTTTTCCCCCAAGAAAATATACATTGGGTGTCTTCTCGTTCTTGGAACTTAGTGACACCTAGCATAACACCAGTATCATGAAAGCCCATTGTTTGATTATGTTTATTTTGAGCCTTTTCTCCATGATCTGAGAACTTGGATGGACCTATGCATCATCAAGCCCACATTTCATGGATGACAGAAGTAGTTTGAAGTATTTCTGTTGGAGTAGGAGAGGAAGTCCCAGGCAGACATTTGGACACAGATTTGAACAACTAGGTAAAGAATGGGTTTTCTCTGTAATAACAGCACTTAAGAGGAAGAGGCAACAAAGATGGAGAGTTTGAAGCCAACATGGCTACATAGTAGGAACACCAAAACCAACCCACCAAACCAAAACCATCATTTTGGTTTCAGTGTTAGGAATAGTCAGAAGCTAATGAAAACTTTAGACAGAGTTCATGGTGGGAATGGTGGACATGGTGAGATGATAAGGTGTTAGAGAAAGAAAGGAGTAAGAAACAATCCAAGAGCCCTTACCTTGTGTCTGAAAGGATGAAATTGCTAATAACAACTACAGATAAATTCTAAAAGAAGGAAGTTTCATGTTTCTAGTCTGTGTTTGTTACATTTGAGATGCCTAGTCAGCTTTCTGTTGCTGTGACAAAATACCTGAGATAAATTTATGAGGAAGAAAAGTTTACTTTGCTTCAGGTTCATGGTCAAGTGACCCCATTGCATTTGGCCCGTGGTGCAGCCACAAATCATAGCAGAAGTACATAGTAGAGATACCTGGTGACCTGGAAGCAAAAACCACAGAGAGATGAGTCAACGTCCTGGTATTCCCTTCAAGGCACACTTCCGAGGACCTAATTTTCTAACCACTCGGCTTTACCATTTTCTAATAGCACCACAAGCTGTCAAATAAGCCTTTCATAGACTTTTGGCCAAATATGCCGTGGAGATATCAAGGTGTTAGCTGGATACCTGAGTCTAAAGTTCAGGGTTCTCTTTTGAAGATATAAATTAGAAACACCAAATGAGCGTATGCTATTTAAAGCCACGTGCTTGGCTGCAATCAAGGATGGAACAAGGAGGTAAGAGAAGCCGTTCAGCAAAGAGTTCTGGGAACTTCAATCATGAGAAGGTAAGAGGAAGGAGGAGTAGAACACAGTGAGGAGGGGTGCCCAAGGGCAGGGCAGCAACCAGGGCAGAGGGCGGGGTGTTGTGCAAGGACAACAAAGACACTATTTAAGGGACAGATGGCTACTCTGTCGGACTGGAGCTTTTGATTCCTCAAGGAACGTTTAGAAATTCTTAACCACAAACCATTTTTACATAGTAAAAGGAGGGAATGATTATAAAATAATCAGTTTTTAATATTAAGATTGTTCCTATTGGAAAGGAGTAGGAAATTATTTATATTATTATTATTATTATTGAAGAATGCTAAAGTTAACTCACGTTAGTTTATATCATTTCTATGAGGGGACATTATATATATATATATGTATATGTATATATGTGTGTGTGTCTGTGTGTATGCATGTATGCATACTGTTTATAAATTGGCTTGGCTTGGGCCAAAATGTATTTAAAGTTGGATAATCAAGTACAAGCATATTTTTTAATTCAACAAAAATCAAGTGATTTCTTTTACCTACTTGCTGATGTAGAAGCTTGCTACCTCTATATATCCAGTCATGCACTTGTGATTCTCTGAAGTTACTTTCCTGTGCCTTGTTTTACATTTGGAAAAAGAATTATCCACTTGCAAGTGTGTGGAATTCCTGAGGCAGCATGCTGCAGCTCTGGCTGCTCTCCAAAGCACTGTGCACTTCAAAGGTTCCAAGAAAAATGCTTATACCTGTGGCCTGCATTAAGCATGTTGGCTGGGGAAGGGAGTTAGCAGCCCTTTGAATGAGTGGATTAACCCCACTGCCAATTCTCTTAGGGAAGAGACAGCTCAGTGGTTTAGCCCAACATAGGTCATCAGCAAAAGTTAGATTGTAAAAGTGTTCAAGTTGCAATCATTCTATATAGTAAGGGAATTGAATGTGATTTGGGCTTAAGAGTGAGGGAAATGAATTTTTCTTTAAGAGTCATGAGAATCAGTACTATTTCATAGTTTAATGGACAGCTATTCTTGGTTCAAAGTAGACATTCATTCAGTTCAGTTTTCTTGAGTTCAGAGGTAATAAAAATATGCATTTTCTTACAAATGCAATCAATTTTGAAAAGGTCTATAATTTTTAAAGCTATTTTTGTTTAAATTGCATAACTACTAATTTTTTTCCTGCCATTTTCAAGGAGAAATATAACAGCCCTAAGCTTCTCATATCTGTCTTAAGACTACACAGAGAAAGTGGGAGGCAACATGATGGCAGAGTGGTGGTTTTCAATCCTAGACTAATATTTTAAAGAGATTTTCAGGTTGGAAAGGGACTTCTGAGAGCATTGGTTCAGACATTTCCTTCTCAACAAGGACCCTTTGTTGTTACAATATTGCAAACTGAACTGTTTGGAAACATTCCAGAAGTTTGAACTCATTTAATAGTTAGGTTCATCAAATTGATCTGAGAACAAAAACTGATTTTATGTTTATGTCAGAATATTCAGTTAGACTAGGATCAGGACTCCTCGGGTGGAAACTTGAGACATGAATTAACAAAACCAGATTAGTTAGCCTCTGAGATCCCAGAAAAGAAGGCAGAGGCTTATTTTATTTTCCACCTTGGTTAGAGGAGCCAGATGTGTGCGCCACATATGAGTAGATGACTGCTCACTCAGACACCTGATAAAGATGACCAAAAGTTACTCAAGTATGTGAAGTAAGTAGCAAGGTTTGTATTACGAAAAGTTTCCTAAGCAGAAGTTCTAAAGATCTATAGCTATAATGATGATTTGAGAGGAAATAACCCCCATAGTCTGAGGTGTTTGCATTATGCTTCCTTCTTCATCCCTAGCAGGCAGGGCTCTGATAGAGGAGGTGTATCCTGGGATGGATCTTAATTCTAGCAGTGTGTTTGCCCACTTAGGCTGCTCTTTTTCTGCTGAGGATAGATGATGAAATGAGCCAGCTTCTTTGACCATGATAAAGCTTCCTTCCCTTACTCCCATAAGTTGCTTCTGATGGGGTGTTTGTTCCAGCAACAAGAATGTAACTGCTTCAGAAAAATTGGTACCAGAAGTAGGGTCATTGCTTCAATGAAATTGACCATGTGGCAAGATTTGATAGTTTGGACTTGAGATGCCTTGCAGTTCTGTAAGTGGAGCTTGATGAGAATTCTGATAAGACCTAAATGCAGAAACAAATGTGGTCTGTGAAAGCTTGGCTTTTGAAATTTCAGAGGACAAAGAAAAGTCATTGTTGGAACTGAGTTGCTGGCAGAAAGGCTGGCTGCATTCCACCCCTGTCCTCAGAAGTTGAGCACAATTAAATTTAAAAGTAATGGACTTGTGTGCTTTGTGGAAGAATGTATACAACAGAAAGGTATGAAAGATAAAAAGTTTGCCAAAGACAAAGTTAAGCAAGTTTAAAATCACAGGCATAGGGACTGGTTTTACTTCACTTAAGCTGCAATTATTAAAGATATTACCACCATTAAAGATGGCCTACTTGTTCAGCAATTGAAGACTGGAAATGATGCCCTAACGGCAAAACCCACTGAAAACTAAAGCAAGAAAGAATGCAAATTCTTTTGAAAGATGGGAGCCTAAAGGAAGAGTGTTGAAGATTTCTGCTCCTCAAGGTCAAGCTTTATTCCCCCACTGGATTTACAAATTTGGCTATGTTGCCCAGCTGGTACTGGTTTTGGAAACATGATACATGCAGAAAGGAGGGTCATGAAGTGCAACCATGGTTCTGGGAGCCGCTAAGATGTAGCAACATGAGGCAGTGTTCAAATTCCAGCATGGAGGTCATAAGACCATGGCGTGGAGCTA
Source organism: Zapus hudsonius (assembly GCA_004024765.1). NCBI lineage: Eukaryota > Metazoa > Chordata > Mammalia > Rodentia > Dipodidae > Zapus > Zapus hudsonius. The sequence continues at coordinate 21,870 of PVHP010018663.1, forward strand.
TGAAGATGAATCATGATTTGCAATGGAGACTTCAAAATCTTGGAAATGCCAGGATTATGGATGGCTGCTCACTCTGACTTGTAGTGGTGGTGGGATCTGCCTGGAAAGCTAGAAGCACAGTAGAGAGGCCTTTTAGAACCAGAGGACTATAGCATGGGTTTCAGATGCCAGATATGGAGCTACAGGGTTTGATGTTTGCTTGGTTTTGAATCTTGAATAGTTGCATGTACCCAGCCTGGGATTCCTTTGAGGTACTCATCTTAGTGTGGGTAGCCCAGGGCCTGGAAGGCATTGTTGCCTAGCAGGGGAGGTGGGACATGATTTAATTCAGTTTGATTGAATGTCAAAGCCTGCCTCCTGAGAGGCTGCTCCAATGTGCCACAGGAGTCATGTTCAGTTGTCATTGTGCCCACATAGAAGCAGATACCTGCAGTACACTCGGGAGCCTGCTTTCCTTCCTTCCTTCCTTCCTTCCTTCCTTCCTTCCTTCCTTCCTTCCTTCCTTCCTTCCTTCCTTCCTTCCTTCCTTCCTTCCTTCCTTCCTCCTTCCTTCCTTCCTTCCTTCCCTCCCTCCTTCCTTCCTTCCTCCCTCCTTCCCTTCCCTCCCTTCCTTCTTTCCGTCCTTCCTTCCCTCCCTTCTTCCTGTCCTTCCTTCTTTCCTTTCTCTCTCTCTTTCTTTTCTTTTCTTTTCTTTCTCTCTCCTTCCTTTCATCTGTCCTCCCTCCCTCTTTTCCTTCCTTCCTCCCTTCCTTCCTTCCTTCCTTCCTTCCTTCTTTTTTAGGAATACTGAGGATTAGACTCATAGTTCTCTACATGCTAGGTAAGTAATCTGTCACTGAGTGTTGCCATGATTTTCCATTTGAAGATTCTCTGACCTGCACATGGTGGGGGAGGGGAGGCTTTATAGCAAGGAATTGGTGACCTGGCCAGGCAGGGTGGAAACTGACTAGGTAGCTGGCCTGTGGCCTCTGTCAATCCTTTTAATTACCTGGAATGAGCTCAGAGTATGAAGTAAGAGTCTGGATGGATGCAATGTCCTCATGTGCACATTTATGATATTCTTCACCCACAGTTCAGGAAAACACTACAGTGGGTCCCACTTAATTCTTTTTTTAAACTTATTTTATTTGTAATTAATTTTTTATAATGTTATACTTTTATACCCCCCATTTGAAGACTCCCAGTGGGTGACTGTAATACAGATGGTGCTGAATATTAGTGCATTTCTTTTCCTGCCTGGCCTGTAGCATTGCCACACAGGATTGAAGTTAGTCTGTCCTTCCAGGTGTTATTTCCAGTGTCTCTTCTGTATCTGATTCTTGTGTTTGGGGACAGTTAAGTAAAATGAGGGTTACCTGAACACAGGCAGCACGACATTGTGAGAGTTGATCTGATAACTGAGACCATTACTCTGACTGACAGACACTCGAGTATATAGTGCTACACATGTAGACAAAGGGACAATGGAATCCAGATCAAACAGCGAAGGATGGCACAGCTTTCGTCTTACCACTCAGATTCTGCACAATTTAAAACTCATGACTTGTTTGTTTATGAAGTTTCTCATTTAATACTTTTAGGGAGCTGGTAGCTAATATAAATCAAACTTCAGAGAGGTAAGTGGAGACTACTCACTTTTTTTTTAAGCTATAATAGCAAATTTAGCAGAAGGACAACAGTAGGAAGATCCACCGATTCTGGCCATTTTGTTATTGCAGTGCTGGTTTGTTGACAATTCCCTCTTGCTACCACCTCAGAAAATGAGAGCTTGCCACCTTCTTTGAAGGAAACACTAGCATTGGGGTTTTCTTTCTCCCACAGGCGCTACACTCACACTCACCTGTTCTTTGTGAAAACCCGTCCTCAAGCCTCAGAAAACAGGTCTCCTCTTTTTCCAGGCTGGTTCCTCCTTGTGTGTCCTCAGCATACTGTCCCTGCCATGCAGCCAACTGGTTGCCCAATACCTCTTTCACCATGTTTATTCAGTACACCATCTTTACCACACCTTGCCTTCTCCCCATAATAGCAAATCTACGCTGGTGGTCCTCCCCCACACACACACTCAGGACCCTGGAGTGCTGGACCATGGGAGGCTCCTCACTCATGCTGCATCTCCAAGGCCCAGAGAGTGTGACATAAATAGCATATTAAACTACCAGAACAAGCCAAGGGAGAGACTATGGCAAGAAGGAAATGTATATTTTATTGTCTTTAGTGGCTTTTTCTTCCTGGTTCTTGGGAAAGGAGCCACACATTTTCATTTTCCACTTGACCATTCAGACAAGGCAGCTGGAGTAAAGGCAATCCTAATAAATGTCATCTCCAGCCTCCTTCCTTGACTTTCAAACTTGTCCAGGGAGAGACCCAATGCCTTTCCTCTTTGAATGCCTGAAGTTCTTTAGATTAAAATACTTAGGTCTACATAGCTTCTCAAGGAGTTTTCACTCCTCAGTGCACAGCAGTATGCTGGCTGTCCCACCTTCCTCTGAGGTGCCAGGGGTGATGGAATGGGATCCTCACTCTCCATCCTCCCATGTGCCAGGGGTGTAGTATGCAGTCTTTTCCTGAGCAACCCCTGTGAATGAGTTAGGCATCTGTCATTGATGAGATAAGGAGGAGGTTGAGGGAATGAAGGGGACAAGTCAGGATAAACCACCAAGGAGGAAAGAAGGAGACAATTATAATGCTATATGAATGCTGTATGGCCACAGGTTTCTGCTAGTTGGATGAAGTCATGGGTGGCATAGGAATGGGTAGAGTCTAGATGGCCATCAAATACCTGGAGACCATCACAGTGTTTAGATCCCTGAGGGAATAAAGTAAATAACTGGCTAATTCTGAATATTTTGGGGGAGACAAGTAAATCTAAGTAGGAATGGTATATTAAAGGAATAGGAGTCAGGTGGCCAGAGCTGGTTCCTCCTAGGATTGCATTTTGTATCTGTGCACTCAGACACTCAGTAAACCGCACATTTGTCAGAGAATGAGTGAATCAGATGGTACCAGAGGTAAACAGTAAGAGAGAAGTACAGAATGGAGGATATTGCCGCTAATGTGGGACCTTCGCTTTCTCTCATTTGCATACTAAATGCAGGGCTGCAGATGGCTTCTTGTTATTACAGCTGCAGAGTTGACTGCTGGCTGCAGCATTCTCTTGCCCTTGCCACAGAATGTGACCTTGATATGAAGACAAAGACAAAAGCAGAATTAATTCAAATGATGGGTTAATATATACTTTGGCTTCTGGGTGTCAGATAGTTTCAAAGGCCAGTAAAAACGCTTTAAAAAATGAGTTTTGTTCTCAGAGGTTCATGCATCCTTTTCTCTCATTTCTGTGTTTGCATTTCATTGTTTTGGCATTGCCAGCTTCTTGTGGTCTCTCTCATGCCTCCATTTTTAATAAAGATGAAAGAATAAGTACATATTCTACCTGCTAAACCAATCTTACCTTTGTCAGCGTGTTTCTCACTTTGGATAATTTGTGAGAATGCAGCTGTTATAACAGAACTGTGCAGCGGCATGTCTGCAGTCTGTCTGAAATCACACAGCCCCTTATCACATTTCGGAGCTCCCCAAAGACCAATGGAAAGTGCTGAACAGTTCAAATGAGAGCTTGTGAGGAAAGGTTAAATGGATTGGAATCATTCATCCTGAATCGTAAGGGAATTTGCTAAAAATAATATTAATTTGTCTTAGACAAAGTGATATTTTAAAAAGAGAAACTACAGCATCTTTTTTTTTAAAGCTCTTTTCCCCCCCTCTGTGCAACTCAGACTGAAAAACCTAATATAGCTGAGCTAGGGGAAGTCACTTTGGAAATGCCTGATTGTAGAGCTGTACTTGGGTCTTGTCAGGAGAGGAAAACCAGCGAAATTTCTACAGGGAAAATTTAAAAAATTATTCCTTCAAACAAGGAGTTGGAATGTAAAGGATTAGCTAGAAAGAAGTAAGAGAATCACTAGCAGTCAGTGATGGCCTCCCTGGAGGAGGTCAGAAGGCCTGGCTGTGGGACACTGAGTGGCAAGGGAAGAGGCTGGGGGCTTCCTCTAGAGAAGGTTGCTGGAAATCGGCTCTGGGATCCCAAGGAAGCTGTTGCCAGGGAGGAGGAGGAAAAATGTGCTGCACAGCCTCCAGCCTGGGAAGCTGCAGGGTACTGCAGGGCAGACCAGGGAAAGATGGACTGTCCACAAAGCCGAAAAAGTACTTCCCTACCAGGAGAGAAAACCACTTCTTGTGATGTCCCTCCAGAGCTCTTACTAGGAGTTAACTATGGTGTCACCTGGCAAAGCAAACCGAAAGGATCCAAATCTAGGTTTGCATAGCAGGTTAAGAAGGGAGGCCGTGTTTGAGACTGGAGACTGTAGCGTAAAGGGGGCTGAGAAGGAGCCTTGCCAGTTTCAGCTGTGTATCCAGTTCCATAACACTGATCCTGTGCAAGTCCTGATGGTTTGTCCCCGGTCCCATATCCGCTCTCTACTGAAGTTGCACTCGCTTTGAAAGAGCCATTTATCAGTTGGCTAGAGATTCTTTCTTCATTTTTGAGGGATGTAAAGGACATCAGTTTATTACTACTTTTGTTACTATTCTGAGGGAAACTACTTCTCATTCTAGACTAACATAGATCTTGTGATTATACTGTTCTGAATCCTTGCTTGGTATTGAACAGATAATAAATGAAACAGCTGCTTGCTCTGTATATCTGGGTGTTTGGTTGCTGGGGGGTGGGCAGTACCAACTTACAAAGTTTACGTCTTTACATTTAAAGTATCAGTTACACAGCAGTCAGCTGTGTTAATCCACTTTCCTTTATCATGACAAAATACCCGCAAACATCAGTTTACAGGAGGAAACGTTTGTTTTGGTACTTAAAACCAAGTCACCAGCCTTTGGGTTGGAAGGACATAAACCCTAGAGGGAAGCAACCTATAGCTCAAACTCTCTCTCTCTCTCTCTCTCTCTCTCTCTCTCTCTCTCTCTCTCTCTCCCTTTAAAATCATATATTTGAATTAGCCGACAAAGAAATAGGTTTCTATGTGACTTTTATTTTTATTTTTTGGTTTTTTGAGGTAGGGTCTCTCTCTAGCCCAGGCTGACCTGGAATTCACTAAGTAGTCTCAGGGTGGCCTTGTGACTTTTAAATAACATCTTCAGTTTGTATATTCTTCCCTCGTTCTCTTCCTCTCCTCCCTCCACTCCCCTCTCCCCATTTCGACCTTTGCAGCACCTGTATTCTGTCCCTCAACCTGCATATGTACTATTCCCTTTCTTAATCCCTCCCTGCTTCACCTACCTCTAAGAATCTCTCTAACTTTCTGATATTTATTACTAACTTTTACACCAATTTACAAACAAATCTAAGTAGTCAAAGCTAGGATCTGTATACAAGTGAGATCATGTGTCATTTGTCTTTCTCAGCCGAAGATTCCTAGCTTAGTATAGTTTTTTCTGATCTATCCATTTTCCTGTAATTTTCAAAACCTTGTTCTTTTGAAGCTGAACACAACACCATTTGTGTATGTACCATAGCTTTACAATCCATATATCCATTGTTGGGTATCTCAACTGATTCCTTTCTTAGCTGTATAGTCTCAGTAGAGCAGCCACCAACATGGCTGAGAAGGTATCTCTATAGTTAAGTGTAGAGTCTTTAGGAGGTATGCCTAGGAGTGGAATAGCTGGGTCATGTGGTAGATCTATTTTTAGTTTTCTGAAACTTCCATACTGATTTCTAGAGGGGTTGCAACATAAACACTTTCAGCAAAGTGGTAAAATACAAAATTAACACATAAAATCAGTAGCATCCCTACATAACAATGACAAATACGTTGAGAAAGAAATCAGGGAAACAGTCCCATTCACAGTAGCCATGCACACAAAAAATTCAAATATCCTTAACAAGGGAAGTAAAATATACGAACAGTGAAAACTTTAAAACAGTGAGGAAAGATTGAGGAAGACACCAGAAGGTGGAAAGATCTCCCATGTTCATGGATTGAAAGAATTAATATCTTAAAAATGACCATCCTGGGCTGGAGAGTTGGCTCAGTAGTTAAGGTCACTTGCTTGCAAAGCCTAATGGCCTGAGTTTGATTCCCCAATACCTACATAAAGCCAGATGCACAAAGTTGCACATGTGTCTGGAATTCATTTGCAGAGGCAAGAGGCCTTGGCATGGCCATACTCCCTCTGACTGCCTCTCGCATATATATATATATATATATATATATATATATATATATATATATATATATATGGTAATTCTATCATGATAATTTAAATATTCAATGCAATTCCAATCAAAATTCCAGCTGCACAGAAATAGTAAAAGAAAACAATTTTAGCATTGATAAAGAAGCACAAAAAGCTTTTGATAAACAAAATATCCTCAAAACAAAATATCCTCAAAACAATGCTGATAAAGGTATCACCATACCTGATTTCGAGTTATACTATGAACCCATAGTTACAAAAATTTCATGGTACTGACACAAAAAAGACATGTAGGTCAATGGAATAGAGTTGAAGATCCAAGTATAAGTTCCAGTAACTACAGCCACCTGATTTTTGGCAAAGAGACAAAAAGCACACATTGTACAAAAGGTGGCATTTTCAAAAAATGGTACTGTGAAAACTGTATATCTACATGTAGAAGAATGAATCTATACTCTTCTCTCTCACCAAGCACAAGAATCAACTCCAAATGGATCAAAGCCCTCAATATAAAATCTGACACCTTGAAGCAACTAAAAGAAAAACCTGGGAGAACACTTCAAGGTAGAGGTGGAGAGGACTTTCTGAATTGGACTCTAGTAGCCCAGAGAATAAGACAATCAACAAATGGAAGCTTATGAAACTGAAACACTGTTATACAGTGTGGTGGTTTGATTCAGGTGTCCAAAATAAACTTATGTGTTCTAAATGCTTGATCCCCAGCAATTTGAGAAGTGGAGTCTGGTTGGAGGAGATGTGTTATTGGGAGCAGGCTCATGGCTGTTATAGCTAGTTTCCCCTTGCCAGTGTTTGGCACACTCTCCTGCTGCTGTTGTCCACCTGATGTTGGCCAGAAGCGGATGTCCAGCTTCTGCACATGACACATTTTCCCCTGCCATCATGGAACTTCCCCTGGTGTCTGTAAGCCAAAATAAATCCTTTCCTCCCACAAGCTGTTTCTGGTTGAATGTTTGTTGTAGCAAGGAGAAAGTGACGGAAACATATAGCTAAGGAAACTGTCACGGAGTGAGGAGACAATTTGCAGAATAAGAGCAGTTCTTTTCCAGCTATACATCTGATTAAGAATTAATGTCTAGAATACACAAATAACTCAAAAAAAAAACTAAGCAATAAAAAAAAACCACTCAATCAACCCAATAAAAAATGGGGCAAGGAGTTCTTAAAAGAAGAAAGACAAAGAGCCAAAACACATTAAAAATATACAACATCTTTACTTATCAAGAAAATGCAAATTAAAACAACTTTGAGAATCTATCTCACCTGGTCAGAATGCCTATTATAAAAAAAAACTGTTGTTTTTAAAAGTGCAAAGAACAATAGATGTGATAAAGTCACTCAACACATCTTGTGAAGACATTTTGGTATAAATTCCAGAAACAAAGAATGAGCATAATTGAGTAAAGAATCTTTTTTGCAAATGAGATGTTTTAAAATTATTCTTTTCTACAGAATTGAAGAGACCTTCAGTGGCTTTTCAGTTGAATCACTGAAAAAGAACTTCAAATGATAGTTCACTGAGTGACATTTTTGGAGAATAATTTAGAAAGGACCTCATGTTCAGGGACCTTAGTTCTTTTACTCTAATAAAATCTCTTCCATTCTTGTATGCTTATGTATGAACATACATGTTTAGGAATGAAAAACAAACAATTTTGGTGAAACATGTCTCATTCTGGCAATAAACTTGGAGACACATGGACTAACTGAAAAAAATCATAAAGCATCCTCACCTCATTAAGATTTGTATTGCTAACCAGTTGCTCTCTGACTGGACTTGAAGCCCTGTTCCACAAGAAGGAATTCATGCCTGATACTGAAAATCTTGTAAAAACCAAACCAAACCAAACCACCTATGGCTTGGCAGGTCATAGCCTCTAGAGGGAGCCACTGTTACAGTTGCTTGCCTGAATGGATATGTTGTGTAAAATTTCCCTCTAAATACTTATGTTTGTGCCAGGAAATCAATGCTGTTCACACTTTTGGTCAGAGAAATTTCTCTGCACATGGTGGTGACTACTAGGGAGAATCAAAACTGCTGAGAAGTGACAGCTGAGTGCCCAGTGCTATATGCACCATGTCCATCACATCCTGCAAGACCCAGGGAACATTGCAGAAGAGGTGGGAAAGAATGTGAGAGCCAAAGGATGGGGAAGAGGCCTTTGAAACATATCCTGGACACAAAGTCGCCATTGCATTCATGACCTCACAGCAGCTGTTGTTACCTGTACAATACCTACACAATAATGGGCCCATCAAAATGTTTCTATGGACGACGGAGGATGCTAAATAAATGCATAAGTAAATAAATAAATAAACAAACAAATAGACATTAAAAGAACAAGACTAGTTAGAAAGAAGAATAGTCTTGGTATAAGGAGAGAGAAAAAATAATGGGATTATTATAAAAATATATTATGTACTGATATGAAAATTGTGAATAAAAAAGTTAAAATTGTATTTTTAACAACAGGCTACTATGGTTAGCAGAATTCTAAAAACATTCCTCAAAGCTTCCAGACCCCTATTATTCAAGCATGAATCCAGACATTGCTGTGAAAGGACTTTATAGGATTAAAATTAATACTTTTAATGATGAATTAAAGCTAATAATCAACTGACCAGTAAATTAAATTTAAAATGGGAGATTACCCTGGCTTATGTGGTAGACTCATTGTGATCACATGGGCTCTTAAAAGCATTAGTCTGAGAGATGCAACAGAGGAAGAGGAGGCACAAATGATGTAGTGAGAAATTTGCATTGCATCCTTGCTGGTCCTGAGAGGTAGAGGGCAGATCTACCATCCAGGACCAAAGAGAAGGTTCTCCTATCCAGGGGTGGTCCTCAGCCCACAGCTAGCATGAAATAAGATCTTAGCCTTGCTGCTGCATAGAACTGAACTCAGCCAACAACTGGAATGTACCTAATGGCAGATTCTTCCATTGAGATTCTAGAAGAAAACATACCTTAATTTTTGACTTGTGAAACTGAGCAAGGAGTTCCAGCCCACTGAACAGAAAGGTCACAAGCGAGTGTTGTTTTAAGATGTTGTATTTATGGTAATTTGTTATAGCAGCAAAAGGAGATGAAAGTTACTTATTATGCTTAATGATATTTATCAACATGTTTAATATATTTTTATGTTGTTTTGATCAATTGTAGTTAAAAGAAATATTTAAATTGACATTCTGAAAGTACATTGACTACCCCAGAGGTAAGAAGTAGGTAGATTCAACAGTGTGAGAGAATCTTCTCAGCCCACAGACTGAAAAGATAAGTATGTCCAGCAGTATTTTGAAGGCTGTTGTGAATATAATTAGTTTCTTTATGTCTTGCCCAACAAAGTGGTTAGTTTTTTGTTTATAAGTTTGTTACTGATTTTTATGCTGATACTTTGCTAAAGTGTTTATCAGATTTAAGTTTTTTCATGGAGTCTTTATGGTCTTTTAAGTATAAGATATGCAAATAAGGACAAGTTGATTACTTCCTTTCCAATTTGTATCTCTTTCATGTCTTATTCTTGCCTTATTACTATGGCTAAGACCTCAGTACTATGTTGAGTAAGGTTGCAGATAGATACCATTGTTTTATTGCTAATTTTAGAGAAAATGCTTTCTTTTTAAATTCATTGTTCAAATAATTTTGCAAGTATTTTATTAAGAAAATTTGCATTTATATTTATCAGTGAAATTAGTCTACTGCTTTTTTTTTGGTGCTGTCCTCATTTGGTTTGGGTATGAGGGTAATATTGGCTACATAAAATAAATTTGACAGTGTTCCTTGCCTTTCTATCTTATGGAGTCATTTTGGGGGAACATTGTGATTTTTTCTTTGCTTATTTACAATGATTATTGAACTATAGTATGCTGAATCACATGCTGGTTCATTGTACATGTGGATGAATGGGGGTTGTTTCCTCCTAGTGGAGCAGGTAGTATACCCTCAATAATGGAAGTCTTGGTGTAGAACCCAGTTTTTCAAATTCTGAAGAGCAGTGGGCATTATACTGTAATAGGGAAGAAAAACAGATTAAGCCAGATGTGGTGGCTCACACCTGTAATCCTAGCATTTGGGAGGTTCAGGTAGGTGGACTGCCATGAATTCAAGGTCATCCTGGTCTACATAGTGAGTTCTAGGGAGGCTGGACTCTGGACCTCAGGATAAAACTGTCAAGAAAAATCTCATTGGATATATATTAGAATAAAAGTGAGAAAATACAAGAGCAGAGACCAAGAACATTCAGATGTGAAATGAGTAGTAGAGTGTTGCACCATTGAGATTGGGCCAGGTGATCTGCATTGGGATAGCAGGAAGAATGTGGACTCTTTGAAGTAAGGGGTCTGAATGCTGAAGGAAGTTTCCTGCCATTCAAAGTCAGTTTTGTTCAAGGGAAACTGGTCAATGACAGCTGGAGTAAACAGAGACCACAGATATGAAACACAATCTGTCACCATGAGTAGGCTGAACACACTTCCTACTGGGAGAGAACAGCAAACCAAGAAACAAACACTTGTGCAACAGAGGCACCAAAGCCTGAAAGAGGTAATCAACAGCTTGTAATTCGGCCAAGTAATCCACTCAGTGATGGGGAGCCCTTAAATGGAACTGGTGACTCAGGGGGGAAATGCATTGGGAACCAAAATCTTGGGCACCCAAAGAAAAACTCACTTTACAAGTGATTTATAAAGAGGCTACTAACAATAGAATCTAGCCAATTCAGAAATGTGT
>PVHP010018664.1:0-32804 GCA_004024765.1 Zapus hudsonius
GTTCACTTTCATTCTTATGTTTTTATATCATACTGGAAAAACATATATTGTAGCATACTGACCTCAAAACAAAATCAAACCAAGAAGTTCACTGTTTCCTAAGGAACAAATTCCGATTACAGCCATGAGAACATTCTCAATTTGTAGCAATTTACTTTGACGACTTGATTAAACTCTACACTCTAATTTTATCTACAGACATTCTGATTTCTCTGTAATAGGATATGCATTTTGCTGGGTGAAAGAATAAACAAGAATCCCTTTTTGTGCTTTTGCCCATGTCACCCCAGCAGCCTAAGAGGGCCTGAGCTCACAAAAGGAGAGGCTATGGTCTTTGCTTGCTCTACGCAGGCCTGCATGCTTGCACTCAGAAACCGGCCTCTGCTGGGTGCCAGGTCTCCAGGATGAACCAAAGCCACATGAGGAAAGTCCTGCAGAGTTCTTCCTCTGGTCTAGGTAGACATGGTTGATATCTCTGTACATTCATTTAACATGACTTGGGGCAAAGGTGACAGGCCAGTTTTCCTCATGTCTCTAAGGCCCTGGTCAGGTCTTGCCATCTTACTGGGGAACCCTTCCAAGGACGATTCCTAAGAAACTGAGCCCTGGGACAGAGATGAGGGCTATAATACAGTCTGTCTTTTCTAGTTTACTGCTTTTGACTAAAATCATAACATTCCCTCTAACATCATGATGGGACCAATTAGAACTGGGCAAAGAAAAATCTTCACTAGAATAAGTTGATTGGTGGGAATGGTAACCTGTCCAGGAGATCCTGTGTCAGGGATCGGTGACCACCCAGGGGTTGGAGGACAGGTATGGGGCAGACCGGAAGCCCACAGGGGCATCCAAGCTTCCCAGAGCCAGTTGCCACTTCGCTCTCAGCATTTCACCTCCTTTCCTCCGTTGCACCCCAGCCCAAGCTGCAGGGGCGCCGAAAGCAAGACCTGCAGGCCATTAGAGTCCAGCCGATTTCCAGGCTGAATCCACTGAGAATCCTGCCTTGAGTGGAAGCAGCTGAGGACAGGGAATTGATGCGTAGCTGTGCAAATATCAAATGTACACTCAGTGAAAGAATGTCCTAGGCGTGCAGGAGCATGAAACACAGGTTCCTTTAATAGCCAAAGGCTGTTCTCAGCTAGTCTGGATGGAACAGGGCTTCCCCAGCACAAGCCCTTTGGCTACGGATCTCTAGCAGATATCTAAGAGTTGTTAGACTTTCTCTAGTTCCTGGGCTACAGGTGTTTTCTAAGGTGCCTTTAAAAACACAGCAAATTGGAGGTTCAAAATATTTATTATTTAATAGTGATTATTTAATACATAGTGTTATTCCACTAGGACCAATAGAATCAAGTATCTGCTTTGTGTGTGTGTGTGTGTGTGTGTGTGTGTGTGTGTGTGTGTGTGTGTGTGTGTGTGTGTTGTTAAGAAATCGTCATTCAAGTTTAAAAAAAAATCCTTTTTCATCCCAGCTGCTGCCCAAAGGATGAATGAGGCAGGCTGTGTACATCCTCTGCAGACACTGCAGTGCTCAACCCTCCCCTGGGATGATATAAGTGTCCCAGGTTCCTCTAAGGAGGCAAACAGGAGGCAATGACGGCATTCAGATCAGCAGGACGGCCCAGAGCTGTCTGGAGCTCTGAGGAGTCCTCGCTGCAGCATGAGCACACGTACCCCCCACTGTGGAAGATGTACAAGGGGGCATGCTCAAAGTGTGCGTCTGGCTTCTGGCAAACATCTCCATCCCTTGCGCACTGGGTTTTCCATCACTTTGTATCACCCGGCACCCTCTGGATCCCCAGCACCCCTAGGAGGCACGCAATGGGCCTGAATGGACTGTGTTGAGTCGAGATCGACTCTCTCCACACACACTGGCTTCCTGGGTGACTCCTCAGGACAGAATCAGCAGCAGCAGCAAACCTCTGTGCCTTAAGCTAATGACCTTGCCATAATGGCTCATCCATTGACCTCTCTCTCTCTCTCTCTCTCTCTCTCTCTCTCTCTCTCTCTCTCTCTCTCTCTCTCTCTTTCTATAACAGGCGGGCTCAGGTAGCTGGAATCCTCATTTTAACACCAGGTAAGAAAACAGACTCAGACAACGAGATGTAGTAACCCTTGCGAGATCACACAGTAAAGAATTAGCCTGGGCTCCGCAAAAAGCCTTTCTCCATTCAGCCTCAGGGTAGAACAAGCACCCACACATGATGATTCCCTGTGGGGTTTTGTGTTCTGTGGCCCCACTGCTCCCTTCCCTGGCTCACAAGGCTCAACGTGATCCTTCAAGTCACAGAAGGTGGTTCCTCTCATGCAAAGCCCAACTTCACCTAAGGCCTTCATCAAGGTCCACAGGAGGTCTGAGCCCCTCCTGGGAATGTCTGTCTGTGGTAAGCCTAAACTGTGCAGTATAAATCTTGTCCCGGAAAAGAAAGGACCTGAATATGCTAGGGTAGTTACCCCAGGTGTGGGGACCCCCTGCACATAGCCCCTCGAGATCGAGGGGAGCCTGGCCATTTGATTTCGGGCCCTTCTCTGGTTTCCGTTTCCAGGAAGACAGGTTTGGGGAGCCCCGTTGCTTCGAAGGCTGAAGGCCATATTCTGCCATGGGCCTTGGAAGATGGTGAGGGCAGCAGGCTGGATATCAAGCCAAACTCCCTTCTACCTCCGATAAGACTGAGGGCCTATGTCTTTGAACATGTTAGGAATACTGCTCAGTCCTGAGGCCCTTTTTCTCACAAGCAGCCACAGGCTCCCCAAGGCTGGGGGGGGGGGGGTTACCGACACTGGTGAAGGCCCAAGACACTCAAGGTCTTGGGCCCCTCCTGGGCTCCTGGGGGCTCAGTCCCATTTCAGCCTTGAGCTCTGCCACAAATCTCTCACTTGTGATGCACTCAGGCTTAACAAAACATAGATATTTTATAATAAATACTGAGTTTCATGAGTCTATCCCCTAGTAGGCACCTGTGAGATTGATGCTCAAAAATATGACTCTGTTACAGTTTCCTCTGAGCATTTCATATAAATCGTTACCTGTCCGAAGAGCTTGGGGGTGGGGTCAATACTGGAAGGCCCACAGCCTTTCTCTTTTCTTTCTTTCTTGCTTCTTTCTTTCCTTCCTTCCCACTGCCATGGGAGTTTGGGGCTTCTTTACAATGCCAATAGCACGAGTAAATTTAGGGTGCCCAGAATCCCTGTCTTATGAATTTAGAGTTGAGTCCATAGGCCAGAACTAGCAGATGAAGAGAGGGAAAGAGGAGAAAGCTCCTGTTGCGTGGAAGGCAGGAGGGAGTCTCCGGGGGAGTAGGGGTCTGCTTCCCCATCTGAGAGGGACCTTGAAGTTCAGAAGGGGGGATCTTTACCCTCCGGCTCAGGGGAGCCTGGGAGAGCTGATTGGTCTGGGCTAGTAGGGGCGAGAGCTGATTGGATGGCTGGATGAGAGGCTGGCCTCTGGCTCTGCAGGCAGGCTGTTCTCTCTCCTTCATTTGTCTGTCAGGACAAGTAATGATACAGAACCAGCTAAGTCCGCCATGGACTCAGGTCCTCATGACGCCCATCCAGGTTCTCTTGCAACCACTGAAGCTTCCCCAGGGAAAGTCTTACAACTTTCCAGTCTTCTTTTCCCAGTTGGTTGTCCATGTCCGTGACAAGAAGGCTTTGCTAAATCCATGTGGATGGAGTGAAGGAAAACCACGTGCACACGTTTTTAAAAGCAGTGATGCTGGTCCCCTCCATTTCTGAAGTTATAGAAAATTCCTAGGCATGCCTTTCCGTTTCTTCTTTCTCCAGTGAAACCAGTGCACCATCACTGGGGATGAATTTGAAGACATCTTGAATCCATGCGTTTTTCTGTTGACAAAACCCTTGATGTTGTTGCTGCTCCCTTTGGGGTCTCCATTGTTCTGTGGATTTGTCGACAGGGTTGGGAGCCACCCTTGTCTGTGGCAAGTGGAGGTCAGTTCCCCACCTGGGCCCCATCTTGTGACCCTACTCAACTCTTGCTGACCTCATTCTTAGTGCAGCCACTGCTGAAGGAGCCAGGCCCTGGCTACACGCATCCGCTTCTCACAGATGTTAAGGCAACAGTGCATGACCTCACACCACAGCCTTCACAAGACTTTCCTCCTGACTCTGAGGTGGGGGAGGCTTATGGGAACTGCCTCCCAGACGTGTTGCCTTCATGTGCAAGAATCATATTCGGGGTCGACTAGCAGAGAGACTCACTGTGCCTCTTCCCTTGCTAGGTGAGGGGTTCCAAGTCTCACTCCAGAAGATTCTACCCAGAGTCCCAGAATAACTCATCCAGTGATCTGAGCGATATCCAACTCTAGAATTGTGCTCTTCCCCATGCATTGTTGTGCACGTCTCTCTCTGGTGCACTTTAGGGTACTGCTTTGCCCTGACTTAGGATGTGAACAGCCCCACACAAGATATCTCCAAGTGTTTTCTGATCTTTGTGATTGTCATGCTTCTCAGAGCCACATCTTGCAAGAATAACCCTTGGTTCATGTTACTCCACTGGGCGCCCAAACTAGATATTCCTGTGTGAAAAATCTCAGATGAATTTTCATTTACGTGGATTACCACCAAGACAATGAACAATTTCTGATCCTTGTTGTAGAATGAGGACAGTTTATTATGCAGTTAATGTGACCACAACTCCATGTAACTAGCTCTAGGGAAAACAGAGAGGTTCTGGTGTTAATTTTCAGTTCTCCACATTATGAGACACGAGACCTTCTTGAACTGCAGGGAGACAAGGGTCCACAGAAGCTCTGATTGATCCATATTACTGGTGTCTTCTGTCACCTAACTATGCATTTTCTCTTCTCTGTATGCTCCTGTTCTAGCACAGTTCGTTATTAGTAGAATCCGGCTGAAAGCTGCGCCTCAGGGTTGTTGGCATGGCTGTAGAGAAAGCTGAGCTCCTCCCAAAGCTTTTCTTCATTTGGAATGCCCCAAGGTGGCTGCACTACAGTCTCTGCGGAGTAGGAGAATCCTGGATTCTGCACTCTGAGGGGGTTCCTGCACTTGCTGTAGAGAAGAGTCCCTTGACTAGGTGGTAACTGAGAAGTGATCCCCACAGAGAAGAACTGGGCTGCCCTTGATTCTTGCCTCTAGGAAGAGCTGTGCTGGGAACTCACTGTCTAACCATTTCCTTCCCAGACATTCATTCTGGTGGCTGTGATTAGCTGCTCACATCTTCTGGAACCAAGAACTATGAAAAGAACCTGTAGAAGGGATTCAGAACAGCAGGCAAACACCCGGGGCTTCACCACTGTACCCCCCAGAGTTCATCTCTCAGAATGCTGAAGAACTGGACAATTTCCACAGAGAGCATTTTCTTATCACACACGTTTATTCTAGATTGGAGTCAGTTCAAAGATTTGGGAAAGAGATACATATCCAGTCACTGGTGTGGAGAGAACACGGGGGAGAGGTTTTAGCCACAATCTATGCTGTTCAGCTAAACAAGCAGGAAAAGAAAAGATAATGAGTAGGGGGACAGGGGGTTGGTTCACACCCGACCAATCCGTTTTAATGCCTAGGTTTGAGCTCCAGCTAGGCACCTCCCACTCAAGGAGAGGGGGTCTATGGAGGGAGCTTGCCTGAAATTGTCACAAAACCAAGGTGTCAGGAGAAGGGAATGGGACAGGGGGACAATGTGGCCATCCTCACCTATCTCTTAGAAACATGGGTGGGAGGGGATGGTGACAAGAGTAAATATTTGGCAGGCCTGACATTTTTATACATATTCCAGCTCCTATTGTTAAAAAATACCTCATATATAAATCTCTATTGGTGAATTTAACTACTAGAAGTAGTTACATCATTTTATATTCACGTTGCTAAACAGATCTTCACCACATCCCCACATAGATTAGGTTATCGAGCTTTTTTAGATTAAAAATGACAATTACACAAGATTCAAATTAACATTAACTATAAGTAAATAATGTTCAATTCTTAATCTGGAGGTGGAGTTGAGGAACAGACTGAAGTGCTTTCCATTTTCCTGCCATTCTGAGGGGATGAGTGTTGTAGAAATAGCCAGTGACAAACAGACGAAGCCTTCACAGCAAGAGCAGAGGGGAGTTTTAATTTTATACCTGGGCCCAGGCCCAAGCCTAGGCAGTCCAAGCATAAATGAAGCATCGGCCCTGAACCCCAGTTACAAAGAGATTTTATAGTAGGGCACAGAGATGTGTACTTGACATTAGACATGTGACATCAGACATGGAAATTACAAGCACCTAGCAACTCGCACACTTACAATGGGTTGTAAAAAGTTCAGATAATCCTCCCCAGGTGTCCTCCAGCCTCATCTTTTCCTAACGTCCTTATCACAGTTAAAGCAAATCCTTCTTTTGTCTCACAGAACTTCAAAGCTCTGGTATTTTCTCACCTCATGCTATTCCGCTGGCCCTCTGAGGCCAACAAATGTCTGCAGAATGTAACAATGAATATAGGGGAGGGGCAGTGAGCTCAGATTCATAATTCAGGTAAAAAGGGGGGAATATTATAGCAAAAAGAGCCTGAGCTCACTGCCCCTCCCCTATATTCAGGGCAATTTCTGTAATTCAGTTTAAAAGCAAATAGTGGCTGACTAATCAGGGCTGGACAGAAGCAGAAAAAAGCACAAGTTTCTGTAAGCTAGTATCAAAGCAAGATAGTCTTTGAGTCTCTGTCAGCATCATAATATTCTCTTCCTGAGTGTTCAAGACCATGCAGACAGCCAAAGTGAACAATATGTTATATTTTCAGAGGTCAGTGATGACTCTATAGGAGAGACTTTTAGGGGACTGTGAGGAGCTCGATGACTCTCAGCATTGTGTCATCTGTTAGGATAAGCCAAGGTCATGCTGACCTTGTGGCATTCCAGCTCTTGGGAAGCCTGGAGTGTCAGCCTCTCCTGATGTGACTTTCCTGCTACAGATACACTTACTTGGAGTCTATCTCTGGGTCTTCTTGTCTTCCCTGATCAGGAAGTCAGGCAACACCAGGGGCTAGGAGCCAGAGGTTTTCCATAATTTCCTGTGACCTCTGACCTGGGAGTAGGAACCAAAATGTTGGTTATCCTTTTGACTCCAACGTTTCTAATTGGCTTTGGCCTTTACCTGTGGTTATTAATCACTCAGAGAGATTATACTCATCTGATTAGCAAAACGTAGTTAAAGAAATACAGAACATATCTAGTTAACAAAGCAGATCTGGTTAGAGAATAGCACAAAGGTTTAAAATCATTCTGATCAACATTTAAGTTAATTGTCAGGTGACAGTTTAAGCCACTTCTGGAACATAGAAAACAGACATAAGTATCTTGTCAGCTATAATCACAGGCAGAGCATGTTAGTATCCTTAAAACTGTACCTTATAAATAACTTTAAATCAATTGATTTGGTCCAGAAATTACATTATAGGAAAAGTCAGCATAAAATTTTGGCATCTTTGAAAATATCTCTGGCTAGTCTGTGTACTTATGTAGGTACCAATCATCCTGAAGAAACTAGAGTTTAAATCATTTTCTCCAACAAGTTAACTTTGACTGAGACAATGGTTACACACATTTAAATAAAATAAAGCCCAGTCTTTGTTGAACTAAATCAGCCTGACTCCACCAAATATTAGACATTTTGACTTGCAAAAAGCAACTTTATAAGCAAACACCCTAACCATTGAACCATTTTAGTTTAAGACAAGAGTAACATTTAGGTTTGTTAGAATACATTAAGCTCATATGAATTTATCAACATTAATTGTACTTAGCGGGTTCTCAGAGCAGGGAAGTTTCTCAGTTCTCTTAAAACAAAATTATGAGGACTAGATTATTTTATAAGACTTAGATGTTAACATCAGTGATAGACACCTGACAGAGCCAGGATGAGCAAAACAGGAACCATCATAACATTAGTGTTTTCAATTATGTTTAGATACACTCTAATAACAAAACAACAGACCCATAAGGGCACAGAACATTTACATTGCAAAGATAGCGTTGGGCATGGCAAAGACAGATTGAACCAATACACGATTTAAAACAAACAAGACAACATCAAACTCTGTCTCCAGGTCTGATAATTTTAACAAGTCTCCTGAGGTTTTAATTTTGCCCCTCTAGTTCAGCTACTCACAGTCTGGGAGAACTTCTTCTGGGTGCTGGCAGCTCTCCACCATAGCCATCCATTGTCCTGGCACTAACTGGTCTCCATTGTAACTCACAGTTCATCCTTAAGGCTCCATCAGACCATGCAGGCAATCCAGCATTTCTGCTTCATATTGCCCATGGCAGGAACCATGTTGTAAATCTTAAGATCTTCTCTTCCTGTAGTTGTTATACTCCATAGTCCTGGGTGGGTTACCAACTTGTTATTTCAAGGGGAATAAAACTGACTTTGGAGAACAGGAAACTTTCTTCAGCATTCAGGCCCCTTACTCCAAAAGAGTCCGCATTCTTCCTGCTGCCCGAATGCAGATCACCTGGCCCAATCTCAAAGGCTGTAATCTCTCAAACAATCCTGGCTGAACAGGCAGCAGTTTTAGCCCAGAGATTTTCCCTTCTTTTTGTGTCATCTCTTTCTGATCACATCAGTCTACTTTTGCATAAAGCAGCCCTGCATAAGTTCTCAGGACACACAGACAGGCAGAACACAGCAAGTCTCTCATATAAACTACTTCTGGAAAAGTCCTAACAAAGTTCTTTCTCATCCTTGTAAGCATTTTAGAACATACTCATTTGTGGAGGACACCTGGATTAAACCATTAAAATCTGCCCCCCCAAATGATCATATGTGATGTAAGATACAACACATTCAGTTCAACTTCAGAAGTCCTCACAGTTTCCATCTTAATGAGTCTGATTAAAACTTTTAAGATTCAGTTTATCTATTTTGTCTCCTTATATATCATATCTATATATCTTTAAACTTTCTATTTACATTTGCTGATATCATTATTCACATATTTTTACCTTAAAATATATGTAACCATTCTGTAATAATTATCTTTTTATCATCAAACATTTAATATCCAGCATTAAATTTTCCCTCTGGTTTATCTTTTAATCAACTTATAACTATTATCCATACTTTCATTAAAGACATTTTTCATTGTACAAACATATCATTTGTTAGTTTCTCCCTTTATATTATCATGTATCTTTTCCTGTATTCCACTGAGAGCCTTTCTCAGTGGGGTTAATAATGTATCATACAGTCTCTGTGGGAAACACCAAATCTCAGACTATTCTATACCATAAAGATTTAAATA
This sequence comes from Zapus hudsonius, assembly GCA_004024765.1. Lineage (NCBI taxonomy): Eukaryota > Metazoa > Chordata > Mammalia > Rodentia > Dipodidae > Zapus > Zapus hudsonius. The sequence goes on from PVHP010018664.1 coordinate 9,262, forward strand.
TAACAACATAATATAACATAAGTGCCTGTTTCATGCCATTAAGAAGCTTCCTAAGATAGCCTTTTGCAAAAGAATAGATTAAATTTGACTTATAATATCTATCCATAATATACACATAAGTTTATCATTTACTAATGTTGGAACCTTTTTCTTAAGCTCTCTGAAAAAGCAGGTTAGAATATACTTCTGAATTCAAGCATAAATCTTTAGGTTGTTTTCTGTTAGCAGTTCCATAAAGCCATAGGGAGATAAAGCAAACTTTAAAACAGTTACAACAAACTTCTTATAAGAAGCCCCCATCTGTCCATAACAACTTGGGACTCTCCCATTTTCATCCTGGGCTCAGCATTCTGGTATTTCCCATCTTTGCTGTCTCCCTGGTTCAGCAAATAGAGAAGCCAAGTAGGCAGTGCCACCAGGAATGTCTCTAGGGATGGGCTCTGGTCTAGTGAGCAAAGGGGCCTGACATCCACCAACAGAGGCGGGAAGGGTAGCGAGAACAAAGCAGCAGCCACACAGGCACCTGGAGGTCCCCTAATAGGAGTGGGATTTTATCCCCTCCCCTTTTTGGTCTCTAGTGCCCATCTGGGATCTGTCCCTACTGTCTTTCTTGATCGACTCCCAGCCCCTGGGAAGCACAGCAAAATGGGGTAAACCTCACAGTGAAAGCTGCATTGCAGACTGTTTTCTCTTCTCAGGTCCCATTGCCAGTTTGTACAAGAGGACAAAACAAACTTCTGACACTAGCATAGAGGCCAAAAAATTTTCCTAAAATACCCCCTTAGACCTGGCCTAAGTATTTCCTCTATAGTAAGTTTAGAGGCCTTTACAAATTTTAATCCTGATATCTTTTAACCTTTTTTTTTTAATGGCAGGCTTTGGAGTGGTAGAATTTCTTTCTTTCTCTTTTCTTTAGTATCCTTGGGCTTAGCACTTACCTCCTTCTCAGACAGGTATGTGGCGGTGAGAGAACTCTGGTCTTCAAACTTTTGTTCTAATTCAAATTAAGCTGTTTTCCCTGGTCAGGAAGAGATTTGAATTTTTTCTGAGCTCTCAGACCTTAACTTTCCTATTTTATAACTTTTTCTCATATTTTCTCTGTCTATAAGAGTCTCTGTCTGAGACTGACAAAAGAGGGGGCTCCTATTAACAGGAGAGAATCACAAGATGGGTGATTGCATGCACCCTGCCAGGAGAAGTACCTATAGGGCATAAAACCCTTCAAAATTCTCATTTTCCATGAACTATATTATTAAAACCATATCTTCTTGAATATTCCTCTTTAGACTTAGTGATCATGCAACCTAAAACAGCGGGCTTGTTGACAGACCCACCCATAATGATAAAGCCATAACTTCTATAAAGACAGAAATTTCCTGCACAGAAAAGAACATATAATCTGCAGCCTCAGATCTGGAGGCCAAATACGTACATACTGCTACACACAGGTTTAAGAAACAAAGAGTCGTGGGACAAAAGATAGCAAACAGGCAAATTCAGAGGTCAGGGTTTACAGGAACTGTTAATATAATTTCAGAAGGAACTATCATCTACAGACTACCTGATGGGCGGTCTAGCCCTTCTGTTCTCAGTACAGACACATAGACAAAACAAGACAACATACAGAGACAGGACAAGATTCCAACAGACAGAACAAGAACACAATCATTAAGCAAGTTCTTATTTAATTTTCAGTAAAACTTGGTGGAAATATTTTCCATTAAAACTTGGCCTAGCTAGCATCCTGGTGACTGGAATCACTTCGGTCTGGTAGGGGCTGCCACCTTGGAACAATGTCAAGGGCAGTTATCCACTCTGCGGGAAATCAGGCCCATGTCGACACCTTATTCAGCTTTCCCTGAGGATCCTACTTGGTTCTGACGGCCGCTCTAGACTCCCATCTCTCTCTGCTGTTTGGGGGTCCCAGTACAGGACTTTGCAGTCCTCTCTTGGCCTCCTGGAAAAGAGACCCTGGAATCACGTTGGGGGTGTGCACTTCTCTGTTTCCAATGGCCTCAGTGGACTGCAGGGTCCCAGAGTGGTGGCCTCATTTTACCCCACAAATGGGGTATGACGTCCAATCTCAGTGGGACCTCCAAAATGTTGTAGAAATACCCAGTGACAAACAGACAAAGCCTTTGCAGCAAGAGGAGAGGGGAGTTTTAATTTTTCACCTGAGCCTGGGCAGTCCAAGCATAAATGAAGCATCGGCCCTGAACCCCAGTTACAAAGAGATTTTATAGTAGGGCACAGAGATGTGTACTTGACATTAGACATGTGACATCAGACATGTAAATTACAAGCACCTAGCAACTCGCACACTTACAATGGGTTGTAAAAAGTTCAGATAATCCTCCCCAGGTGTCCTCCAGCCTCATCTTTTCCTAACTTCCTTATCACAGTTAAAGCAAATCCTTCTTTTGTCTCACAGAACTTCAAAGCTCTGGTATTTTCTCACCTCATGCTATTCCGCTGGCCCTCTGAGGCCAACAAATGTCTGCAGAATGTAACAATGAATATAGGGGAGGGGGCAGTGAGCTCAGGCTCTTTTTGCTATAATACGAGAAAAGTGCTTTTGTATAATGAGGACACAGAAAGAGATGTTTGCTAGTGTGAGGATTTAAGTAGCTAATTTCTAAAAGTATTTGGTCAATATCTAATTGGAAATGTGATGTCTCTACAATTTAAAACTTATGCATATGGTTTTCTTTGGGTTTCAGATTATTGCAATAGGTACTAAAATTCTAACTTTATATTAAAAAACAAATATTTTGTGACAGTTAACTCCTTCAGGCAAGTTCCATAGATGCCTCTCACTCCCTTGAGTGGGAGGTGTTTCTAGCTAGAGTTCAAACCTAGATGCTGAAACTAATTGGTCAGGTATGGACCAACCAGCTGTCTCTCTGACTTACCTGGCCAAGGTCTTAAAAGTCACTGAAATAAAATACGGCCTTCTCTTCCCTCCATATGGCTTCCTAGAAGAAGGACTTCTAAATTTCTAGACCTTAGGAATGTAAGGGTTTCCCTCAGTACAGCCTAATGGCTGTGGTGGTGGTGGGGTGCTCAGGATTTTTCCCACATGAACCTTTTTCCACACGATGGGAGCCCTCTGTTATCTTTCCTTCTTCTGCTTATTTGGCTGAGCAGTAAAGATTCTGCTATTTTGATAAAACCTCTCCCACATGCTCTATCCACACCAGTGGCTGGAGAACTCTATAACTTTCTTTTTTTAAAATAAAGTCTCCTACTATACCTTATCCTCTGGTGGTCTATATTTTAATTCTTGAACTCTATAGACAAGAATTGGGGTACTCCTTAAGTTCTGAGGTGCATTGGAAGTAGATCCCCAGCTCCCCTGTTACATATTGGTGCATGTTTCCCCGGAAGAAAAATATTCCAGAGGATCTTTTTGTCACTTTTTGTTACAACTTTTTGTAACTTTGGGGGGACATAAAGGGAGAAACAGTTTTGTTCCTTCCCCAAAGGTCAGCTGCCAGCAGCTAAAGACAATGAGGCTGGGAGATCACTTGGGCTGAATGAAAGGCTCCCCCCGGGGGCACAAAAGCCTTTTATCTCAACAGAGACAAGCAGCTAGGCATTTTTCCTTTTTACCTGAGCAGAGGCAGATCCTATTTTCTCTTTCCATCGCCTTCATGGTGGAGCCACGCATGGGCTACCCTGCCCTGAAACCTGCCAGACCTGTGACCTCAACTGGTCTGCACGAGACAGCTAGGTCCCTCCCCCGTGCTGAGCCGGGTGGGGATGAGGCCTGCACTAAAGGCTGCTAGCCGCAGGGGTCAAGGGACACAAAGGCCTTCCAGCTCTGCCCTGCATCCCTGTGCCCTAGCAGATCAGCTTGAAAATCTCTTAAATTCCTTGATAAGCACTGAAATTACTTAAATTTAAGTTCAATTAATTTGATTTCTAGTCAATTGGTAATGCTTTTTTTTCTCTGTAAAACATTTCTGCATACAGATATTAAAGTGAGTTAAGCCTCATGGCACATGTGATATCCTTGATTTTTACAGAGCTGAGGCAGGAGGATCACAGCGTTCTTATAAAAAAGATCCCCATTCTGGGTTATTCAAGGGTTCTTTTCTAGTTATAAAACTGTTCTGTTATTTCTCTTAACAATGTTACAGACTTAATGTTTTTTCAGCCTACCTGGATTATTTTTAGAAATTCTACCAAGGGTGCTTTGTCAGACTATTCAAGGGTTTTAAAGGTAACAAAATTGTTCCAGATATAATAAAGGTTTAATAGAAATTATCTCAGGGAACATTATGTTTTGCCTATACTCTTTTTAAATGAACATCATTACATGATTAACAGGAGATATATCCATAGACTATAAAATCTATAAATATATGTTGCAATGTCATTTAAAAATATGGTTGTCAGTTTTCTTAAAATTACATTCATAGAGGTGTTAAATGCAAAAACTGTCTAATTCTTTTAATACTTGATTACTTGTTTTCTATTAGGTAAGGAGTTAAATCAATTGGGTGAAATTTCTCTTAATTCTATGAAGGATGAGGAAGTAAGTTCTATAGACAAATATGTGTTGGATGCCAGTTCTTCTATAAAAGCCAACTCTTCGTGCTGGTTCTCAATCGTGGACTAAAAAAAAAACAAGGGGGAAAAGCAGATATTAATATGCTCAGCTGACTCTGTTTCCAAAACAGATCTCTTTTGGTACCAGACCCAAAACAGCCATGTTTCCTCATATAACCAACAGACTGCCCCCTGGTTCATGACGAATGTAAGGGAAATCCTAACACAAGGAGATCTATATATATTTTTATGGTGCTAAAGTCCATGTTCAAGTGGGTAAACTGAGTCAAAAGAGAAAGACATAAGGTTATTTTCTTTTATAGCTCAATGGTTAGACACATTGACTACTGTAAATGCTTTATGTTTTCTACTCTGCTTATAGATTAAAAAAAAAAAAGAGTGGAGCCGGGCGTGGTGGTGCACACCTTTAATCCCAGCACTCCGGAGGTAGAGGTAGGAGGATCGCTGTGAGTTCGAGGCCACCCTGAGACTTCAGAGTGAATTCCAGGTCAGCCTGGGCTAGAGCGAGACCCTACCTCAAAAAAACAAAAAACAAAACAAAACAAAAGAGTGGGGGGTAGAATACCCTGGAAAATGTTAGAGCAGACTGTTCAATGGTTAGAGGCACTTAACAATAATTATACTAATTTGGCATTCTTGGGGGAGAAAAGGATCTTCTCTGAATTTTAGTAAAAGCTCCAACTATAAATTTCTGTATCAGATATAATGATTTGCAAAGGTATTTGCTTAATCTCTTTCAACTAGAAAACTAATTTTTGTTTTGGTTAAAAAGACTGGTCTTTTAGACTCTTTAGAATAAAAGTGACCACCACAGGTCAGTTTTAAGTACTAAATAATTCTCTAACTTAACTTTTTGTAGAACATAGTACAACTGTTCTTTTACTTGTAAAACCATCTAAACTGACCACTGCTGTCAGCTGGACCTGATAACTCCGGTTACTGCTTCTGGCTCAGTCGCTCCTAACTCTCTAGATGTATAACAGAATAAAACTAGATGTTGCCATACAGCTGTTCTTAAGGAAGTCAGATGATTGAGTTATTAAAAACACCTGATATATTCTTTTATTTCTCCATTTTATGGCTGCTTCCCTTTTCAATTCATGTCCTAATAGTGGCTCTATAATGTTGATAAAAGGAAATTGTGAATGCTAGATGTGTTGTGATGTAATTAGTAAGAAGGAATTTCAGTGGAACTTTAATAAAGGAAAATGAGGAATGGTATTTTTAGAGGGTGCTAAGAAGGGACATTATTAAAGGAGGGATTTCTCTCAAAATAATTGAGAGAAATATAGGAGGGATTTCAAATGGACCTTGAAAAGATGATAGGATGTTATCAAGTAAGTGATAAAAGAAGGTGATGAGAAAGATGAAAAATAGATGGACTCAATTTTCCTTCTTAAAGAGATACTAGTAAGTATTAGTGTGACGTGGCAGGCAGCTCCACAGACCCCTCCCCTTGGGTGGGAGATGACTCTAGCCAGAACCCAAACCTAGATGCAAAAATCTGACCAATCAGATGTCTCTCTGATTTACCTGGAGGAACTTTTAAAAAGCTTCCTGTGGTGGTTAAATTTATTGTCAACTCGACCTGTTTAAAAATCTACAGTCATCTTGGGCAGGTCTCTGAGCTTGCCTGCAGAAAGGATTGACGAAAGGAGGAGGTCGGGAAAGCAGGGGATGGCTGAGGGGCCCCTCCCCTGCTGCCTTTCCATGAGTTGGCATATCCTCCTTGCAGAGGGGTGTTTCAGGCAGTTGGACCTCCTGCAGGGCTTCTGCTTCCTGCTGAACAAGAATCTTGGACCAAAGTTCAGGGCTTCTTGTGAACCAGCCTCAGAAGACAAGCATATGGCTCCTACCACTAAGGCCAGCTCAGGCTCATGGGCAGGAGAACCAGAGCCAATTGTTCAGTGGGAGAAGGGGAAAAGAAGGTGAGACTATCTCTAATCTTGTGACACACACTTATTTCTTTGGCCAAGCATCTTGGACCCCATTTTCTTTAACCTCTGTGCCATCTCTCCAACCGTTTAATTGCTGTTTTCTGAGAAAGGTCCTTCCCAACACCCTATATTGGAGTGATTTCTCCTTTGTGTACTTGCTTCTGTGGAACACTAAAACACATATGCCCACAGGATTTCCATGCTTTTATACTTAACATCCCCCTTCTCCAAGGCCTGTAAGTGAATGAGGCCATGGTTTGTACCCTCTTATTTACCTCTCTTCAAAATCATCCAGTTTCTAGCTCAGTATTTAGCATTTGGATTGAACTGAACCAATCTGGGGTTTCAGTAGATGGAGGCAAGGCACAAGGAAAGACTTGCAGGAGTGTCCCAATTAATTTAGGTTGTCTTCCTTGGGTTCCCTTGCTCCTCTCAGCCTCACTGCTCATCTCACTGGCCATGGCCCCCCTCTAGCTCTATAAAGGAAAAGCTTTGATGCTTTAGGAGCTTGCTGGTCAAGTGAGTTGACCCCAGAATATCAGAAGACTCAAAACTTTGTGATGGAACATGCTCTACACTGAGCCCTTCTGTAATGGCTAGAAGGAATTCTAGTCTCTTGGACTGGAGAGATGGCTCGGCAATTCAAGGAACTTTCGTATTCCCGGTAGAAGATGGCATTAGATGTGTTGGCCAGTAATGCAGCCCACCTAAAAGCCAGAAGGCTCTCCAGCAGTCACTGACCACCAGGGGTGGAGTACCGGAACAAGGAATTCAGAACAGATCTTCTGCAAAACTTGAGTTTCAAGGGACCTTACAGAACTTGGTAAGAATCCATCAGGTAATTGGAAAGGAGAGGCAAAGAAGCTGCCTCTTGGGCCTGGGTCCCTGAGTCATTTGGTGACAGTATCCTCTTGCTACCAGTAATAGCTGAGTAGCTGGAGAGGCATAAGAATCCTTGTTCCCAAACCACAGAAACATTGGAGCTATTACTGTCATAGCAGCTGTTCTGAAGCTCTTAGGTTGGCCTTACATCAGAATTATCTGGAAGCTTAAAAAATATCCTGGTGAATATACACAATGGAGTTTTATTATGCTGAGAAGAAAAACGAAGTTATAAAATTTGCAGGAAATAAATGAAATTAGAAAAATTATGCAAATGAGGTATTCCAAACCCAGAAAGACAAAAACCATCCTTTCTCTCATATGGAGATCATATGTGTTGTCATGTTTGTATGTAGGTAAATAAGGGGATGTGAAACTGAGCACATGCTAAGATTCTTGACAGGTGACATGAAAGGAGATCAAGAAGTGACACGGAGAAGGAAAGGACAAAAGGAAACATGAGTGTGAAAGCAGAGAGGAGGCTAATTTGGGGGGGAATAAAGAGGAGAGAGAAAGAGGAAAGATGGGCGGAAGAAAACAAAACGTTTATAAAACACCCTAATGGAGCTGAATTCTGATTTTACAATCCTGGTGGGTGGATACCCTTCCAGCTCCCATTCTGGTTTCGGCTATGGATGTTCTGGGCATTGATTTGCAGTTTTAATTAACCATTTACTTTAGAATCCATGCAGACTTACGGGAAAGCTGAAAGGTAGTAGAGAGTTCCCACACTCCTTCCTGTTTCCCTTGTCATTCATGATGTACATCACTGGCACTAATGAACTCAGGCTCACTAGTTGCTCTAATTTCCTTAGTTATTAGCTAATACTTTAATGCAGAATGAGGACAATCTGGCCTCGGCTCCATATTCCTGGAGTCCTCACATATCTTTAGGCCCCCTTGGCTGTGATAGCTCTCTGATATGGCATGTTGGGCAGAAGTTTTAGAGACTCTTCTCTAACTGGAGTTTGATGTTTTCCTCATGGCGAGACTAGGGATGCAAACTTGTGAAAGGCAGACCCTAGAAGGCACCAGTGCAAAGTACAGACTGTCCACATGACATACTGTTGATACTGACCTTGACCAATTGGTTTCGGATGGCCTGGTCAAGTCCCCCTCCCGGAAAGTTGCTCCCTCTTTTCCTTTCCTTGTCACTCTTTGAAAGTCACTAAACCCAGCCGGCACTCATCCCCTCCTCCTAGAATGAAGCCTGTCTACATGCATAATGCGGAACGCATGTAAGGGACTTGTCTGCTCTTCCCCAGTTACTTAGTTATTCAGTTTCTGACATATCTGCTGGACTCAGGGACACTGAGTGAGGTCCTCGTTCTGTAGAGACCGCTCCAGCTTTCATACTGGGAATCTTCCGGTTGGCACCTGTGTCACTTTGGCACACTCTCGGTTTTGAGTTCTTTGACTATTTCCCTTTTCTCCATCACTACAACACTCTCCAGGCTCACCTTGCATCTGTTTTTGTCTCAGAACTAGTATCAATCACTTTTATAAGGAGTCTTGGTTTCTTGAATTGAAAAAAGTGGGGTTAGAAATCAAGTCCGCGTGCTTGATTGGACTCCAGAACTAAGCCTAGTGTGCAGCATGGATTGGGAGCCACTGGGCTTCAGCCCTGTCATCTAGGAGCACTGCCTCGAGTGTGAAGCACGCCAAGTAGCTCTTCATGGGCTCTTGGGGCCCACACTGTAGCACTCCACCACCCCACACAGCCAGGGTCAGATAGGACACATGCATAGTCAAAAGAACTTGTTTTATCAGGAATTCCTAAGTATTGTTCATACTGCTATTTGCTGGAGTTGAAGCTTAGCAAGATTCATGCCCCAACAACTTATCCCAGAGCTCATTCTTCTTAACTAACACCCAGAGAATATGGAGAGCAGAGAATTGACTTTCTCTAGGTGCCAAGACCAGCTGAGGATCTAAGGAGACCAGGGTATAGAAGTGACCATTTTCTTTCTGGAATCAAGAAGAGAGTTCTACTGCCAGGGGAAACTGGCCAGTGATATTTGGAGAAAAGCAGGGGACACGCCTCTAGAACAGTGGCCAATGGTCTGAGAACAGAGAGGACCTGATATATGGCAGAGGCCAGCAAGGCAAGAAGTGCTCACCTGCGCAGCAGCAGTGCTTACCTTAGGTGGGTCATTACTGGCTCTCTGATTGGCCAAGAGATCCGCTCAGTGGCAAGGAGCCCTTAGCTGGAACTGGGACCCAAGGCAAATTCTTATGGAGACCAAAATCCAGACTCCAAGGGGAAGCCCCTACTAAGCATGGGCCTACAGAGAGGCCACACCCATTAAAATCTTGCCAAATTAACAATGTTCGTCCCACTTAACCTATACTGATCTCATTCTCCTTTGGAGATTTTGTATTTTTCAGAAGGCAGCAAGAAAGGTGGACAATACAATTCCACCAACAAGACTTGAGACGATGGCTGACTCCCAGGCAGGAGATGAACCACCCCCAACACATCATCTAGGGCCCAAATGAAACCATAGAGGAAGTGGTGAGATTATCAAGAGAGCTGCTTCTATAGCAAGTCAGACAACCTATGGAAGGGTAATGGAGACAGACTCTGAGGATACTCAAAACAGTCCAAAGCAGAAATCCAGAGAACAGTATAGCAGACTTAAAACTCACCCACCATGGCTCAGGGAATTCTGCAGAAGAGGGGGTGGAAAGATTGCAAGAGCCATAGTGGGGGGAATATCCAGAGGCATTGTCCCCCTCATAAACAAACAAACAAACAAAAACCTGGTGACTGCATGCACAATTCACAGCTCTCGGATGGACTGTTCCAGCAATCTCACTGAGGAAGCCCTCACGTGAGTGAGTGTGCACCCACCACATTATGTGTGGACCAATTTTTTTTTAATAATGGTGTTTAAGCTTAGAAGTGTGAATATATCAGACATATAGTTGTGTGTGAGCAAATGTGAAATTGTGTGCATGTGAGTTAGTGTTTGTGTGGATCAGATTTTGTGATGATGGGATAGTCTGAGCTAAAAGTTGGGCTGGTCCCTTTAACACAAGTGGTTCTCTTCATTCTACCTTGAACTTATCCACAAGCATTTCCCAAGACCCCCGCAAGGAGACTGAGGACAATGTGCTCCAGATGTGGCACAGTGCCAAGGCTCGTCTCTTGCTGCTTCCTCATAGCCTTGGTGTAGGACGAAACAATCAAATGTTTTTCCTTTCTGTCATCACTAAGTATAGCTGCACAAGTTCCCAGATCACTGTGTTAGCTCATTGCCATACTAACACCAGTTAATTATTCCTTTAGAGATAAAGCCGATTCACAGAATGCCGTGAGTAAGTGCATGCATTCTGCTCCAGAAGCTCTCTCACACTGTGCGTTGGTTACACCGCTCCTGTATTCCAGACAGACTGAGGGCCTGGAATGTGGCGAGGGGTGAAGGATGCAGAAGCTGGGGCTGGAGGTGGTCAATAATCACTGTGGTGGCCTCTAGTCGTTCACTGGCCTGGCTCCTCCTCTGCCTTGAAAGTTTTGGGCAATGATGACTCTTTAGCCTTCACGGACATCAAGACATGTTCAAAGCCCTCCATGCCTGGCCTAGGACCCCAGGGTGCAGAAAGAAAGCCGTTCACTTCCACCTCCTCTAGCTGCCCAGGAGCACCCACCCTAGCTGAGGCCTGTTTGTGTCCCACATTCTTTGACCTGCACTCTGCCCAGTTGATCTGATGCCCCTCTGTCTCTGCCCTTTCCCCTCAGGGCCATAGGGGCACTTCAACAAGTCACTTTCTGACCCCACATTCAGGCAGAGGACATTCTGAAAGGGGTCTGGGCCCAGCGGTGGCTCCTCACACCCCTGGCACAGATGGCCACCTCTCCTCTTGGTACTTCAGCCCGCTGGTGAAAACGAGAAGGAAGGAATGAGAGCTCTGGGCTCATGTTGTGATGTGGGACACACCACAGACCCGCAAAGACTCATTTTGTGAAAAGATGAAAAACAGCTACAAGGCTATTTTTGCCGAGTTATTGTAATGACTGAAGCAGGATTTTTTTTGCCTCAGTTACTCAAATAATAACTCAGTTGTGTCCCCATTTCACAAGCAAGAAAGTCCCTTCTCAGGGGAAAGTTTGTCATTATGTCTCTTACCTGAGACCTTTCTGGACTCATTTGCTCTTTATTTCTTAACTTTATATTTATAACTGGGATCCTGAGATTTAGGTATCATTCAGTTCTGGAATTTTCAAAATCAATTTTCCCTCGTCTTCCCTACCCCTAGTTTAAAAAAGATACTTTGGGTGTTTTTTTTAAACATTCCTAAGTTCTAATAAAATTAAAACGAAAGTACAGGGCTCTATAGACCTCTTGGTCCCCAACACACAGCCCCCTCACTGCCAGCACACCTTTACCAGAGCGGCACACTTGGCAATGGAGGAAACCACGTGGACACATCCTTGTCACCCAAGGTCAATCCTGCCATCAGGGTCAACTCTTGTTGGCAGTCTATGTGTTTGGTCAGATGTGTCATGGCAAGGGTGAGCCTCTCTGACACCATGCACGGTGGTCTTCCCATCCCTAAAACCACTTGCTCTGTCTCTTCTTCTCTGTACTCAACTCTGGGCCCTACTCAGTGTTTTTCTGTCTTCATAAATCACAGCATGGCGTATGTAGATTTTTCAGATTGATTTTTTGTTTTTCTGAGGTAGGGCATTTCTTTGACAGCGGACTCTTAGTAACATTCATGAGTTCCTCCATGTCTCTTCGGATCTTGATAACTCAATTTCTTCCTGGTGTTGAAGAATATTCCATTGTCAGAGAGATGCACCAACATTCATCTGTCCATTCAATAACCGAGGGATATCTTTGCTTCTCTAAGTCTTGGCAGTTGTGGATAAAACTGTGCAGGCTCTTGTGTGGCCATAAGATTTTAGCTCATTTGGGTAAACATAAGGAAAACAACGGCCAGCTTGGTGGGAGTGGTGTGCTGAGGTTTGTAAGAAACCACCGAGCCCACGACAGCATCGACCTACATTCACAGGAGAAGCGTATGTGAGAGAGTTCCTAGTGTTTCACCTCACCAGCCTCTGGCTCTATCACCTTTTAGGGTCAGGGTCATTGTGACTGATATTTCTCTGCTGCCCTGGTGTGCTGTGCAGCACCTGCCCTCGTGGGTGTTTTCTGGGGGAGGGGGAAGGAGAGGGGGAAGGAGTTTGCCACTTGCATATCTTACTGGAGGTGTCTCTTAAGATGTTCGCTTTTAGCCAAACTCCAAAGCTAGAAGAGGCTGCAGGCATGGTGTGACATGCATGGTCTGAGCAGGTAGGTACCTTTGCCTATCTCAGCCAAGAAGCACAGTGTTTCTGCTGGCTCTTTGGTTCAGCCATGGCATGTTTGGGCTACATATTGTTGTGTGACTGGTGTGGTGGAAGCAACTTTAGCAAAGGTCTATTTACCAACGAAGTGATTTTACAAGTCTAGCTTGGTGACACAATTATTTTATCGTGGTCCCCTAAAAGAAGCATTGGCGAGGGGTTACTTGCCCCTCGAGTATGGGTGGCTCAGAGACGGCTGCATCATCCAAAGCCCACCCGGCGTGGGGGTGACGTGAGGCCTCTGGTGCAGAACACACTTCCAGGAGTGCCGCCAAACAAAACATCGACACCCGGGACTGGCAGAAAAGAAGTCAGGAGATGCAGAGAAAACAAAGTTAACTGGTTTGATATGAAAAATACCCCATTCACATTAAGAGGGCTCCCAGAGCTGGGAACCCCTGGAAGCAGGCTCTCCATCTGGGGCTTATAGGGTCGCCCACTTCCCTCTTCCCTCCCATTCTGCAAACGATGGATCTGCGTTCTCATCATCATACTGGTCCTTTTGACCAGAAGCTTCTTCCTTTCTTCCGGCGACATGTTTGTGTCTATCCTTTGGGTCTGACTGAGTCCGTCTGATGTCTGGTCGCCTACTGATTCCCCCCACATGAATCACGGGGGTGGGGGTAGTGGAAGCCACTCTGCCCTTAGACAAGTAGGATGCCCCCTCCTCCCTTGCCCAACTCCCAGATGCCCGCATGACAGAGAGTGTGGATGCGGGCTCTATGTGTGTGTCAGAGGCCCTGTTGCTGCCCAGACATTCACCCAGGGGCTGCAGTGGGGTGCTATAGGCTGTGTCCACATGGAATCATCACAGTGGCCGGGGCCCAGTTCTCGCATTAAGGTACCTGTGGCCACTGTTAGCAGGAGACTAAGCTCCAGGTGCAGCAGCAGGACACCCCTCCCATCGGGACCAGGTATGATGGCCACCTGCCTTGCTCTGCACTGAGCTCTGTGGAGTGGAGGTGACCACAGTGGTTAGCACTGCACTTGTCTCTGGTGACAGCTCATGAGAGCCGCATCCCTGGCACCCCTGCAGCTCTTGCAGGCAGCTCCGCCGGTCCCCATCCCAAGCAATCGCTGATGGCTTTCAGAACCTTTGGGAGGGTGCGAGTCTTGCAGCTTTCTAGACTTCCCAAGACTTGTCATTAGCTTCTGGAGTCCTTGAAGCCTCCCTCTTCTCTCTAGGAGGGAATGTTGCAATTGAGAGAGAAGAGCTATAGACAGACATCTTCCCCCCTCAGGCTGCACACATGGCAATGTGACTCTAGGGCCTGGTTTTGTTGGGATGGTCTCAGCTGACGCCTCACGTCCCAGAGTGTTTCAGATGGACAGCGACTACGGTGTTAGAGGGCATCCTGATCTGAGGAAGAAGGTCCGAAGCCCAACACCCTCAACATCAGGCTGGAGTTGTCTCCCCTTAGTTGTGGGCAGAACTGCTAGGTGGGGCTTGAAGCTCTCTTTGGGGCACAGATAGTTTTGTCCCCTGCTTTTGATTTAGTGCAGATTCCCTCCAATTACCACTACTTACCTGCTCCATGCTCCACTATTTGAAAATATTTTTATAATTTTATAATTTATTTTGTGGAAATGCATGAGTGTGAGCGCAGACACTTGCATGCCACTGATTTTAATCAAACTAAAGTCTCTCTCCCATTCTGTGATACGCATCTTGAAAACCCCTAAATTCTAAGCTGAAAAAAATATAAACAACCTTGTTCATGTACAACAAAGATGCATCCTGGCTTGAACCCCATCAGATATCTTGTAAAACTGTACCATGAGTAATCCCAACCCCCAAGCACATACACATAGCTAACAGTTTACTGTTTTGGCTTTTGTACCTACTCATTTCTGAAGAATTTCATGTGTATGCTACTAGTCACATAGACTTAGAAACCTGCCACCAAAAATGTCATAGACCCAAGGTGATATCAGACTGCCTAACAGCTTAAAAAGGCCCAGGCACTAGAATGAGTTGCTGAAGGAATTCATAGCATAAGCTCACATCTCCAACCCACTCCAGTGGCGCTTGTACTTTTTCCCTGACTCAAACCCAAATTTCTGCAACACCAGGGCATGTGTGCTGTGAAGATCAGATTCGTCCTTCCCCTTTCGACTTCATCCAAAGCAAGGTTTTCCAGCTCTGCTATTGTTCTTTCTAGCTCTTTGTGGCGCTTACTCACTGAGATTCCAGGAAATTCTTGAGTGTCTGGCTCCATCTTCTGTTCGTGTAAGTTTCAGTGTGCTTGAAGATGAAGTTTGTCAACTTGACCTGTTTAGTCATCCACAGTAATCTTAGGAGGGTCTCTGAGGTTGCTTACAGGAAGGGTTAACTAATGGAGAGGTCCCTCCTTCAGAGTGAGACTTTACCGGAGAGTGGGTGGTTCTCTCAGTAGAGGGCGGGATGTAAGGAAGCTTGAGGGGAAGCTTTTCCTCCCCTTCTCCTGACCTGTTTGCTGGGGGGTGGGGGTGGTGATAGCTTCTCTATTTGGATCCATGATCTACAACTTCAATAAATCCCTTCCTCCTATAACTGTGCCTTGTTTGGAGGTTCATCCCAGGGGTGTATGGCTGACTACAACAGTTTTGGTGCCAGAGAGTGGGAACATGTGGACATAGTTTGGTCCTTGCAAATTAAAATGCTTCCAGAGCATTAAGCCAAGTTTTGTGGACTATTCTGGTGATGAGAATTTGACAATGCTAAATGCAGAGAGAATTTCATTTGGAGGCTTGGCTTATGAACTTTCTAAGGGGAAGGAGAGATTACAGAGAACTTTATTTGAACTGCATTACTGGAATAAGAGCTGGGTGTGTTTTGCTGCCAGCAGAGAGTTTGGTCATGGTTGAATTTAAGTAATGGACTACTGTGCTTCCTAATGGTATGGAACTGAGAATTTTAAGATTTTAGGTTGGAAAAGACTCAAAGCAAGTTTATCTTACTGGCACAGAAACTTACTTTGGGTTACTACAAATGCTATTATTAAAACATTAGAAATCCTAAAGAAGATGGTCCAATTTCTTTACATTAAAACAATGAAAAGGCTGCCTGAGGTGCTTCTGCCCTGGAAAGACTGAATGATAGTACAAATTCATTTGAAAGGAGATAACTGAAAGGAAGGAATCTGCTCTTCAAGATTTGTCTATGAATTAGCATTGTGGCTGTGCCCTGAATACCTGGCATAGCTTTTGGAAACCCGAAAAATGCATGTGTCCTCAGTACACATGGTTCCAGGAGCTGCTGCTGAGATGCAGTTTATGGAACAGGGCATAGAGTCCATGATAGGCCAGTGAAGCCTTTGAAGACAGATCATGGTTTGCATGGAGACCTGAAGATATTTTGATATGCTAGGACTGTTCAAGGGCTACCATGGAGGGCTCTCGGCTAAGGATGGAAGTTTTCTCCAGCTACATAGGCAAGCTGGAGGGGCAGAACTGGAAAATCTGGAGAATGTTTTCACTGGTTGTGATATTGGACTTGAACTGCAGCTGTTTAAGGTTTGTGTAATGATTGTTGAGTTTGTATTGGTCCAGTCTCTCCTTGTTATGCATCACAGCACTTGGAAATGTTCATTCTCTTGTGACTACAGAACTCCCAGTTAAGGCACCTTGCCTTGTATTGTGGGGGAGATTATGCATTTCCAGTTGTATGTTGGATAGTTATATCATGTTAGGCAGAATTATGATCTTGTTACTGTCTACATTTGAAAATTAAGTATGATGTAAGGAGATTTGGTTTGATGTCAAGTTGACAAGGAGTGAAATTGTGATAATTAAGTTTTGCTGTCAATTTGACCTGTTTAGTCATCCACAGTAATCTTGGGTGGGTCCCTGAGGTTGCTTATAGGAAGTACTAACTGAAGGAGGAGGTCCCTTCTCCAGAGTGAGCCCTTCCCCCAGAGTGGGCAGCCCTCTCAGTAGGGGGTAGGATATAAGGAAGCTTGAGAAAAAGGAAATTTTCTTTTGATTATCACAACCTGTGTGTGCATGGTGTGTGCATGGTGTTGATGATGGCTTCTCTCTCTCTCTCTCCTCTCTCTCTCTCTCTCTCTCTCTCTCTCTCTCTCCCTCCCTCCCTCCCCCCCTGTGGAAGACAGCCAACCTCTTTTGCCATTGTGGAACTTCCCCTGGATCTGTATTCTTTATTGAAGACTGAATCCCTTCCCTTCCTCCAATAACTGGGCCTGGTTTGGAGGTTCATCCCAGCAGTGTATGGCTGACTATGACAGTTTGTTAGGATTACAGATGGCTGCCAAGGCTTCCAGCTTTTAATGTGGGGGTCCAGTGATCAAACTCAAGTACTCCAGATGGGGTACTTTATTCACTGAGCCATCTCATGGATGCCATTTTTTTTTAACTCCAAGCACCACTTCTAAGGGGTTACCAAGAGAAGTAATGCAGCCACAATCTTTCAGTGGACTTTCTTTTTCTCTTCCCAAGTTGACCAGCTCTCTGTTGACTGGTACCTGTGATATTCACTTCATTTTCATGCACCTCACCAATCAGGGCCTGCCTGGGTCTATAGAAATACTTACGAGACCAACAGGACTCATTGACTCAGCAGATGCTCTGGCTTCTGGTTCCTAGAGCTGCTTGTGCTTGAAGCACTAGACCTGCTCCTGCCTCTAAGACCTCCCATCCTCCCCCAGAGCTGCTTGGAGCACTAGACCTTGTCCTACGTCTAAGACCCCCACCCAACTTCAGAGCTGTTTGCACTTGGAGCACTAGGCCTGCTCTGCCTCTGAGACCTACTGGAGCTGACCTCAATACCCAGACCTGTACTCTGTACTCACTTCAGTTTCATATAGAGACCCACCATCTCCAGCTTCTGCTCCCACAGGACCCCTCCTGGCTGGTATTCTGAGGCCTGTCAAGGGTTCAAAGCTGCAACACTCAACAGCAACACTCCACTTGGGATCCCATTGTCAGCAAGAGTGTTCAGTGCTATTATTTTTTCTTTCTAGTTATGCTTTGGTTTGGTCTTTGTTTATTTTTATTGTCTGTCCATTTCATTCTTCAGGTGGAAAGACAAGAACATGCATGAATCAAATGTTTCACCTACAGCTATGTGGAAGCCAGGGAAGGTGAAGGAGGTGTGAGAGTGAACACCACAGGGAAAGCAGACTGCCCTTGGCCTCTGAGAAAAACCCTTGAAGCTCTCAGATGGTACCTACTTTTGTTAATATCTAGTCCAACCCTTGAACCACCAGCATTCCAGAGATAACTGCATTTGCATGACCCCAGCTGGAGCTCCTATCCTTTGAACCCTCTCTTCCACACTTGCTGCTAGCTTTGTCCTCAGCATCTTCCTTCTGAGGAGGGGTCAAGGTTCAAATACAGCTCAAATACTCCTTACGAAATGTGGTCTTTGAGCTGGGGATGAAGCATGGAAAGCTGAGATGGGATCCCCAGAGTTCACATAAAGACAGACCCTGGCAGGCATCTGTAATCCCAGCATGCTTATGGCAAGAAGGGAGGCCAGAAGCTCATGGGCCAGATAGCCTGGAACATGGAGAGGTGAGCAGTGAGATGCCCTGCTGTTGTTTTCTCCTCCGGGGCGCCTTTGGCCGCAGCAGAGGGAAGACAGAGAAGCGGTGGGAGCTGAGCGAGCTGTCCGCTGTCCGCTGCCTCAGGGCTGGGGTCCACAGAGCTGGGGGGATGACGCAGGGGGGTCCAGTGAGAGCAGATGTGTATAGTATGTCCATGTGGTTCTTTATTCAATTGGGGGAACTTATATTTATAGGAAAAAGGGGGTCAGGGGAATGGGGAATAGGGAAGAGAAAAAGAGATTGGTTGATGGGGGTGGTGAGTTAGCGGCCTGCACTGGGATAGGTGAGTATGGACAACCTGAGAATACCTCATTTGGGGGCCTGAGTGGCGGGAAATATGTGATGCTAGCCACGGTCCGTGGAGATGGGTACAAGGAAGTTTTTCTGATACCCAATGCCAGTCATGCTGAGATGGGAATGCTGGTTCCTGTGGCCCATGGGGGTTGGGAGTCAGGGTAGATGGAGCCGGGAAACGCCTACCGAATTATCGGGGTTTCACCTCACTCATACATCCTTATCCCTTTGTTCTCCATGCCCTCAGTAGTAGTGCCAACAGGCAGTGCCCAACACCCTGCCTCAAGCAAGGTAGAAGGTGAGGGCCTACACCTAAAAGTTGTCCTCTGACCTCCACATGCATGTCATGGCACATGTGTGCCTGCACTCACACAGATGAACACACACACACACACACACACACACACACACACCTGTTCATTCCATAACCCTGTCTCTCCAGGAGGGACTATCAAATCAAGTCTCAAGACAGAAGCGTCTTGGGTATGTTTTGGAAGAAGGGATTAAGTGCCTGCGAGCTCACATCACCCTGGGTGGCTAAACTTGGAAAAGATCCAGCAGAGGAAATCTGGTTCTACAGAACCTGCAGGGTGGAGGCTGGAGTGGAAGCCATGGCTGCTTCCCCTTTAGGGAGTTGGCTAGAGCTGGAAGTAGTCCATTGGCCACAGGAAACCCATGGTCAGGTCCTAGGCAGTGACCCAATCCAGCCATCACTTGTGGTGTTCTGCTTCTCGTCACAGTTGGCTCCTGCTCTCCACCACTGTGGACATTCTCCACCCCCCATTCCCAAGCCTCCCCTAAGCGGTGGACTCTAGGGATAAGATGCTGGTGACTGTGTTGACAAAGGTCCTACTGACGAGAAAAAAGGCTGGGCTGTAGCTCAGGGTCAAAGTGCAAAGCCTTTGCAGGGCCCTGGGTTCTGTCTCCAGCACCAACCATTTATAATAAAATATTCAGCTATGATATTCCACATGTGGTTTTCATACCTGGCTGAAGTTATATTTCAATTGTTTTAAGAACATGTTTCTTTATATACACACACTAAGGAATCCAGGATCTAATTTTTTAAAATAAAAAAACACCAAAAATATCCATTGCAAGCAACCGAACCACTTAGCTTTGATAACTCAAGTATCCCAGTGGTGGTGTTCGGGGTCCCAGTAGGACAAGACACATTGTAAAGAATTGAAAACTAATATGGCAACTTAAGTCCTACCTTGCCCTTCATCACCCCACAGGCTGCTACAGTGAGCAATATGAGTGATGGACTCCCACACATGTGCTCTCACCAGGCCCCAAGAAGAGTGTGGCTGGGGCTGACAGATACTGCCCCCCACTTCTTTTTGCAGGGAGACGCAGGCAGCCAGTGTGTAGAGCTGTGCAGGCCGCTGTGCATCCCTGTGGTATTCCTTCTCATTTCTGCACAGGTGGTCCTTGGAGTCTAAAGGGCTACTGGATGCCCACTTTCCTAACCATTCCCAGTTTCCCCTCTGCCTTCCTGCTTCTCTTTCCTGTGAAGTCTCTCATCTGCTTTGAACCCCGTTGCTTGTGAATCTAATATGTAAAACCTACCAAAGAGACATGTTCAAGTCCAAAGGCTGAAATAATGTCTGATGGTTCCTCACATGCAAAAGATGAGATGAGGAAAGGAAGATCAATCCCTGGGATGACTTGTACTGCTGAGCCCTCCCCGGTATCCAAGCATTAGGTATGCCCAGCCCTTGGGCAACAGAGGCCACAGGGCTCTTTGCACTCATGTCCCCCACCTTCCTCCCAGGCAGCCATGGAAGGGGTTGGGGTTGTCCCTGGCCTCCCGAGTGGCATCCCTTGCAGCTCTGTAGTGTGAGTGGGACTATGACCCAAATTTCTGGGGAAAGTCTAAGTGAGGAGAAGAATGAGGGATAAGCCAGGCTCACGTGAGGCTTCTACGGAATCCCCCAAACTACTTCCTATTCCTTTGTGGCTTATTTTTTTATTGCATTTTATCTTTTGGACCTTTTGAAGATAAAATCTCAAAAGATTATAAAATTGCACAAAACCTGCTTTTTCCTGTACCAACCACACCTTTAGGCCAGATCCCCAGGAAGCCAAGACTCACACATGGCATAGGTATTCCTCCAATCTGCACCTCCCAGGTTGCAGGTTTTCAAAGCTCTGGATGTTGGTCAGGGATACTAAGTCCAATTCCACGACCTCACTCTGTAATAGGGGTCAAGCTGGCTATCTTGAGTGACTGCTATAGTATACACAAATCACAGCTACATACAGGCACCTACAATATAGGGGAAAAGAGAGACCTAAGAAGCCGACTAGAGGACCCACGGCCCAGTGATCAGTCATGGGCTTAGTATGTATTTATTAAGTACCTACTACATTCAGAGTATTTTAAGGAGAGACTATCCACTAATGGCTGGGGGGGGGGATTGTCTTCCTGACCCTTTGACACTCAGATGCACCTGTTTCCCTCCTCTTGAATGCTTATGACTTAAGGGGCCCAAGGTCAAATTTCCCTGAAGGAACAGAGCTGGCACTGTCTTCTCAGCTTCCAGGAAACAGCTGACAACCCTGAGTCAAGGACAGGTCCCTCGCTTTGCTGCCTGTGTGGCTGCTCTCTGGAATAGGTGCTCCTGGTTGTTGTTCCCTGCACGGCTGGAGAGGTGACTCTCTGGGACTTGGAGGTAAACTGAGCAGAGGTTCAGGCAACTGTGTTCAGGGCTCTGGAGGGAGTGGCAGAGACAGAATAGGTGCTTTCAGGAGTCCGCTCCAAGGAATTCCCTGGCTGAAAATGTCTGGTTTAATTTCAGGATGACCTGCTCAGACAGGGACCTTAAGGGGCTGATGAGACTCCAGAAGCCTCCACAGACAGAGTATGGCTTCCTGGACTCAGAGAGTCACAGCTAGATGGCTAGTCTGTGCCAAGTGATTCGCATTCCCAAACTCAAAGCAACCCAGAAAGGACATGTGCTATTCCCATTCCCGAGTCACAGTGAGGTAAAGCAGCATCACAGTATAGCTCCCAAATGTAGTGGCTGCCATCCTCACTCAACACTCTCAGACCTTGATCTTGACTTATTAGGTGGTCAAGAGGGGGAGGGGAGGAGAGAGAGGGGAAAGGGGAAGAGGAGGAGAGGAGGGGGAGTTATCTGTCTTCCTTGGTAGCTCTGCTTCTCAGGAAAGGAGCTAGTGACTCTCAACCCTCCACTGGTGTCTTAGCTGGTCCCCACACTACAGCAGTGGAGACAGACTAGTTGGGATCATTCCTGAGGGTGTAGTGACGCCATGTGGTCATGTCCAGTATAGCCACTTGCAGGGCACTGGGATGCAACCATTCATCATTTAAATGGGGAGGAGGAGGAGGAGGGGGAGGAGGAGGAAAGACATTAGCGGAGAGTGGACAGCCATATCTGAAGCCATGTTCCTGCAAAAGCCCTCTGCAGGCTCTTTATCAAGACAGTAGATAAAGTTTGCCTGGTCCTTGGCCTCCTGGGGGCTGTCTTTCTAGGGACAAAAGGTGACCATAGGAATGTGGATTAGGCTGGCTGCAGAGTCCTTTAGATATTAAAACATTCTCCCAGGTGCTTGAGGTGTTATCCTGGGTAAGTTCCTCTGTGAAAATATTTTCCCAGGCTCAGAGCGCATCTTCCCTTGAGAAGCTATCAATAAAAAGTTTAAAAAAAGATGCACGTGAGAGAATTTTGCTGCTGCACTTGGGACTTGATGCCCTGTGTAGCTATTGGACAACTATAAAAGACTTTCTATTGGCGATTCTCATGTCTGGTGCTCTTTCTGGGGGAAATTCCTTATAATATTTGGGAGCTCATTCCCAAATCTCCAGAAAATTCGGACCTCAGACCAAGGGAGGGCGTCAGCCAGCAGCCAGGACAGACTCGGTGCAGGATGGAACCAATTCCTAGGAGAGGAACCACCTGAGATGTTCCAGGGCTCCAGGAATCCTGGTTCCCTGATGCCCAGGTGTTCACCATGGTCTCTGGTTTGCACTGTATCCTAAAGTATAAAAGGAGAACATCACCTCGTTTCTGTTTAAACCTCCGGAGGTAAGTCTGTCTGTGGCACCTAAAGAAACGGACACTTGGGAGGTCAGATGTGGCTGTGTAACTCAGTGTCCCAGGTGTCTGGCGGGATGCCCCCAACCTATAAATTCTGTAATCTGGTGAATGAATGTGTGTGTGTGTTTGTGTGTATTAGAGAGAGAGAGAGAGTATGGTGGCCAGCATCTGGAGTTTCTGCTGAACTGTCTGTCTAAGTCTCTGTATCTTCTTGTTTGCTTTCAGATGGAACATGGGGGGGATATCAAGCTGTCCTAAGGCCCCCTTGAAATGCATGTTTAAAGATTTCAGGCTTCTGGTTCAAGGTGGCTGACTAGCAGACACGCCACGTCCCTCGGGAAACAAGGGTCAGGGTTTTCAGCAGGGATCCAGGTCGTGGACATAAGCTGCAGTCACGCTCTGAGCCGCAGATACCTCCCAGCACACGATTCTCACCAGTGGAAGCTTCCATCGAGGACCGTGCTCGCCAGAGGCAGTGAGTTGTCACGAACCGGCCAGCCCGGCCAGAGCAGCCTCAGGCTGCCGGCTGACAGAGGCTTTTCCTCAGCCTCTGCCGGCTTCCCTCGGGTTCCCTCCCTCTGTGTGTTCCGCGCGTCTATCCTGTCCCTCACAGGACCTTGATTGTCTCTCATATTCAACTCTTTTTTTCTTTTTTTCTCTTTTTTCTTCTTTTCTTTTTTGCTTGTTCCCATGTAACCCCTCCCCCATCCTCCTGGTCTCCAGCGTATGTCCCGCCCCTCCAGGTCCTTGCTAATCCATATCCTTGCTTAACTTTTGTTTTTGTTTTTATTTTTGACCTCCTGACCAGGACACGGGATCATACATGGCCCCTCTCCCCAGGACTTCAGGTCCCCAGCCTGTCTGCCCCACCCCTCCAGGCCCTTGCTAA